>JBBYHK010029319.1:11919-24931 GCA_038382065.1 Adansonia grandidieri | reverse complement strand
CTTCAAAGGTTTTTGGTGACTTTAATCTTGACAAATGGAATTTGCCTCCTTTCTGTCATCGAAATAGGATTGGAAAGTAGTTTTTTGAAGAATAAGAGCAGTATTCTTCACGTTCTTTGAATTCTTTAGAGAAAACTTTTTGAGACTTTAGAGAAAATTTATGTCTTCAAAATTCCTTTTTCTCTTCAAGCTTGTGAATTGTGTTAAATGGCTTTGGTGGAGCTCTTTTTTATAATGCAATGAGCTAAGTGGAAGAAAGTTCTTAAATAATGTGATTTCTTTATAAAAAGGTTCCAAAAAAACTTATCTTCCTTATTTACCTCTTAATTAAATTAATTTAATTTAATTTAATTTAATTTAATTAGGGACAAAACGCCGTTATATATCTTTTAATTAATTTAATATAGTTTAATTAGAGATAAAATTCTTTTATTTATTTCTTAATTAATTTAATTTAATTAAAGATAAGATAATACTTGATGAATTTGGTCTCTTTAAAAGAATATCATTTCTTTATTTATCTCTTGATTATGTCAATTTAATTAGAGATAAAATTTTCATTGACTGAATTTTGCTCCTTCTACAAATGTTTCTTCAAGACTTGGTTACATACACGATTTTGATGAGTGCAGCAAGAAAGCAAGTCTTGAAATTTGATTTGCTTAGGATACCAAATTTTGATTTGCAGTTTTGCATTATCTTGAGAAGGTTTGCTAGCCGAGAAAAACATATAATCGAAATGGATATGAGCCAATGTTGGCTTGCATAAAAGCATGGTGCACATAAAATTCTTGAGCCAAACAATTTTTTTTTTTTAAATTTTTTATTGACTGAGCTTGGTAATGAAACTAGGTTGCCTGCATACCTTTAAAGGATCAAGTCATAACATAGCTCAAAATTTTTTCTCTAACTTTTGTCCAAGTTGCTCTATAAAAGATTTTCAACTTAATGAGCATTGTTTTTGTGCCCTAACTGTCGCAACATGCCCTCAGTACAACTCAAATAGCTCGATCGTTACGTGGATGACTTAAAAGGAATTGTCTTTGGGTTATCCCTTGATCAGGATTTGGATTAGGCATAATGAGATTACAACAAAGGGAAAGACCGTCAGATGAATCGCTCATCCAACCTTTCTTAGATAACCACCATGAAGTCGCTAAAAACTTGGAATCACCATCTATCATTTAGGCTGGGCATGATCGGATGCTTATTGAATATAAATTCTAAGTTGCAAAACTCAAAACATCAATTTCAAGGTCTATGAGGTCTAGATATTTGTTGATTGGGTTTGAGAGTTGGTTACTATTGATGAAAAGCTTTAGAGTCACGCGAGTACCCAACCTTGTTGCATTTATTTATATTATTCTAAACAAATAAGAGATGCACCAATGCCATTCACTTGAGTGCAGTAACCGGTACCAAATGACCATAAACATCATTATTTAACAAACTAAGACTACGACTAATGGCTTCCACCATGACTACAAGTTTGCACTAAAAAAACTAGATAAAAACACTTAGAAAATATTGTTTTAGTGCTCCAAATCAACTTTAAATTCAAATATTTTATTTAAATGTCCTTAAGTTGTTCTTGAAAGGATTGATTTAACAAAGCTAAACCTCTACTCAATAATTAATTAAATGAGTCAAGGCATAAGCTTGGGGGTTCTTTTGTGAAAACACAAGCCTAAACACTTCAAACAAATATTTTATCAAGCATATTGCACACTACCTATTATTATATACTAGCAACCAATGAACCACTACCGTAAACACATCAATCTAGCTTGGTCGAGCCTATTAAAGGCATGACATGCTCATTTATCATGTATTTTCATCCTAATTCTCATCAATTTACAATTAAAGCATGGAAAGTAAGCTTAATCACAACTCAATAGCATGTTTATCATTTTAGCTATTCAAACTTAGATCCAAACATGTAAACTCATGATTTCATCACATTAAGTCTAAATTTAAGCTTAACTAAGCTAAATCTAAGTTGAATTAAAACACATTATATTATCATCCAACTAGGGCTAAACCATTACTTATGAAGATCAAGTTTGGCCGAGCATGGTACCTTGCTTTCTTCCATGGTTGAACTTCATTTCAGCTCAAGAACTTGAGATTTCATCTTTAAACCTTATGAATTCATCTTTACTCCCAAAGATCATAGCTCGTTGAAGCTCAAAACATCAAGATTATGCATCATGAGGCTAGCAGAAGCCTAGATCTAACATTCTCAGCATATACGAACAAGAGATCAAGCCATATCAACATGATTTCAAGTTTGATTCATTAAGTAATCATCAAATCATGTTTATATCTCATCAAAATCAAGTTACACCTGGTTAAAATCAAGATCACAAGATTATTACATCAGAATTGATCAAATCGAAACATAGGAATCATGTAAACACCTTAACCGAATCATGTAACATAAGAACAAGTAAGATTTAAACAAGAAATCATAAATTTTAAGCTGAAAATTAAAAGATTAAGTAAAAAAATTATTTAATCAAACTTCTTCTCCTCCAAAAAAGTGAAATGGAAAAAAAATTCTAGATATTTAGTCAGATATTGATAAAATGAATGTAAAGGGTCAAGGTGAATAGCCAAACACTTATGTTTATAGCCTAAGTGTTAGTTAGCAAACCTTAAATCACCTTAAGGTGAGATTATAATAACTACTAACCTTTCTAACAAATTAGAGTGAAATAACTTTTATGCCTTTACTTAATGGATGGGCATAATTTCTATATTTAGCACATGTTAAAATCAACCAAACTAGTAATTATAGATTAATCTTGTAAATTTTTCTTTTCATCCAATTAATCATGAAATATTCTCATGAAAGTGCAATTGGAAGCTCTTTTCCATAGCAAAAATATCTTTTAATGACCTTCCCTAAAAAAATTTGGATTTTTTATCTCGACCCTCTCGGAATAAGCTTTTAGAAATTTCTAACACCTTAATTCCTAAGGTCTTTTCATGACCTAATTCAATTACACTTTCTTGACTAAATTCATTTTCAATTTCATTTTATGTAACCAATTTTGAAATTCGAGCTCTAAAACTCAACCAAATTAAAAATCTAACGCTAGGCAATAAGGTTAACTATTTACAATTAACTTTTTACATTCTATTGACCTTTTGATTTTGACTTCAAAAACAAGTCTTTTTTATTGAAACAACCTCAATAACCATTCTAATTCACCCAAGAGACATATACAAGTTAACTTCTATTATACTACGATTTTCATGACCTAGGTTCATTTTTTCAAATCAGGCACTTACACCTTAAATCAGACAATCAAGCTCAAATGCCTAATTTCATTAAACTAAGCCCATGGAAACATTCTAAAACCTTTGTTAAACCATGCTATCATCAATAATCATTCGAGAGTATCCAAACCTAGAAAATTCTAATCAGCCTTTAAAATCTAAAAAATTTGAATTAAGGGCCAAACAAAATAGGGTGTTTGCACCTCTTAGGAAGATATTTTATAAAAAAAAATTTAGAGCCCCTCATAAGGATATTTTATTAGGAAAATTTTGAAGCCACCCATGAGGATATTTTGTCTAAAATTTCAAAGGCTATTATATTTTATCAGAAAATCTTCAAAGCCTTTCTTGAGGATATTTCAAAATTACTTTTAAAGCTCTTATAAGCATATGTTATCAAGAAAATCTCAAAAGCTCTCATGAAAATATTTTATTAAGAAAGTTTCAAAGTCTCTCTTAAGGGTATTTTAAAATGTTTTCGTAAAGCCTCTTGTGTGAATATTTTGGCCAGATGTTTTATAGCCTTTCATGAGGATATCTTAATGAAAATTTTAAAGCCTTTTTGGAGGATATTTTAAAATCATTTTCAAAAGACTTTCTCAAGTATATCTTTCTTCTTTTACAATGATAATTTATTTTCAAATCATTCTCATTTATGTTAATAATTTTCAAATTCTATTTAAAAAAAGAAAAACTGCCCAGATAAAATTGTGTCTTATTCTTAATCCTTAACACTGGCTAAAGAATGGCAGTTGTAGACACCTAATCCTATGTAAGCCTTACCAAGCAAATGGAGCTCGATTTAGACCCTAGGCGAAATGCACCCATCTCTCTTTTTCATCAATTTCTGAGATCCTAGGACCTAATTAAAAGGCTTAAAATGCTTAGAGACTAAGTTGAATGCTTAAAAATCTTTAAAGGTCATTAAAGAAAAGGTAAGAGGGTCTAGCATTGTAACATTAGTTGTTAGAAAGAAACATATTAAGAGAGTTGTAGTGGAAACCTTTGGGGGATAAAAAATGTTATTTTCATGAAATTCACAGAGATGTATCAATACATCAAGTTTTGGGAGGCCCTCCTAAAACTTATGTATGAAGCCGTATTAATATAATTGCACATTGTATCAATACAATTGCAAATGTATCGATAAAACGTGTTTTTGTATTGATACAGTGTTTTTTTTGCTAGGTTTTTGGTTATGGGAAGTTGTTGTTTTGATAAAAACACCAAATTTATCAATAATGGATTGCATTATCACAACGAACAAGCTTTTTCACTGGAGTTTTCTAATGTTTCACCTTCCTAATGCCCTTGGATTGTTTCGTATTCATGCAAGGGGTAATTTCACCAATATTTTTACATTAAAACATAAGCATAAAAACTACCTTACATAGCTTAAACTATATAATCTTCAATAAACTTAGAATAGATAAGCCTAATGCTTTAATCATGCATGGGAACTAAATGAAATTTAGTTGGATTATTTTTTAGATTATTTTGAGCTTAGTTTAGTTAAAATATAATAAGGTGCTATTTTGAGTTAGAGTCATGCAAGGGGTATTTTACCAATATTTTTACATTAAAACATAAGCATAAAAACTACCTTACATGGCTTAAACCATTTAATCTTGAATGAACATAGAATAGATAAGCCTAATGCTTTAATCATGCATGGGAACTAAATGAAATTTAGTTGGATTGTTTTTTGACTATTTTGAGCTTAGTTTAGTTAAAATGTAATAAGGTGTTATTTTGAGTTAGAGTCATGCAAGGGGTATTTTACCAACATTTTTACATTAAAACATAAGCATAAAAACTACCTTACATAGCTTAAACCATTTAATCTTAAATAAACTAAGAATAGATAAGCTTCATGCTTTAATCATGCATGGGAACTAAATGAAATTTAATTGGGTTGTTTTTTTTACTATTTTGAGCTTAGTTTAGTTAAAATGTAATAAGGTGCTATTTTGAGTTAAAGTCAAAAGTATTTTCTTGCATAAAACCAAGATATGGCCATTTTGTGTGGGAGTTTCTTTCTAAAGGCATGCAGTAGAGTTTATCCACCAAAATTAACTAAAACCATGCACTATTTAGGAGGATTTTAGCCTTTAATCAGATTACTTAAGGGTTTAGGGCATTTACTTACAAGCAGGCTTAGGTAAGTTATTAAGAAAAAGGTGGTAGTGTATGGGGATGGGGTTGATTAATCAAGGTGTGTTTTCACCCTTTTGGGACCATCCAAAAATGTAAGAGAACTGGTTCTCAGCTGAGCTTAAGTGGCAGTAAAAAGAGATATCAAGAAAAAAAAAGATAGAAATAGGGATTGCTTCAAAGTTATATATAAAGTTATTTTCTTTCATCTTTTACTTTCCTTTTGCATCTTTTTTCTCTTTTATGAGAGCTTGATGATTCTAAGCCATGCTAAGGGAATGATTTTTGCTAAGGTGCAAAGACCATGTGATGGCCAAATTTTAAGCTACAACCTTGAAATGTTATCTTTCATTTTTATTTGATGATTTTGGATAAAAGTTTCCTTAAAAATCATTTTTCCTTGAAAAAGTTTGTTTCCCAAAGTTTTTTATGGTTTTCATCATGCCTTAACCATGGTTTCACTTTTATGTTACTCATATATGATGTTAAGTATGATCTAGGCATTTTATGTCATTACCATGCTTTATGATCTTGATTCACATGCCTATACATTTTCCATAAAAATATGATGGTTATACCAACATCACTATGCATGTTAATAAATCTATGTATGTTCATGTTAATGAGGTATTTTGTACACAAAAATCATGTATGATGCCATGCTTGTATGTTTGATTGGTAGATAAGATGTTTATGGGTACATTTATATGTCAGAAATTTTTAGAGACCATTTTGCAATTTTCCCATGATATTTTCATGCATATTATAATCATTTATGTAACTCTATGTATTATAGGCTTATTTAGGTCATTTTCTATGATCTTATGACAATTTATGTAATCTTATGCATTTTATGGTCATTCTACTCATTTTCCATGATTTATGATCATTTATGTGATTTTGTGCTTTTTAAGGTCAAGCTTGTAATTTTCCATGATTTAGGACTATGTATGTAAATCCCTGCATTTTAAGGTCATATTAGTCATTCTTTATTATTTAGGGACTACTACGTAATTTCATGCATTTTAGGACCAATTTAGTCATTTTCCATGATTTAGGGCCAATTATGCTATTTCATGCATTTTAAGGTCATCTAGAACATTTTCTATGTTATAGGAACTATTGTGCAATTCCCATGCATTTTAGAGTCATTATAGGAATTTTCATCATTTTAGGGTCATGTGGAACCTTCGTGTCGAAACATGAGCATTAGGGTCATTTAAGTAATAATACCTTAAAATTAAGTCTAGAGTTATGTGGAAATCTTCTTATCAAATTATGTCCATTAGCAATAGTGCCTTAAGAGTGAGTTTAGGATCATATGGGAAACTTTGTGTTAAAACATGTCCATTAGATTTATTTTAGTAATAGTACCTTAAAACCCAATTTAAGATCATATGGGAACCTTTGTGTCCATACATGTTCATTCAGGTTATGTTGGAACCTTCGTGTCGATGCATCTTTTGGAGTCCTTTAAGCACTTTTACGCTAAAAAACCTAGTCTATTATTATTAATCATAAAATGTTTTCTAAAATCCAAGGCCCTGAGTTAAAATAGTCCATATATGTGCTTCTAAAAATATAGAAGTCATTTCATCGATCATTTTAAATAAAAGAATACCCTCTTCAAATAAATAAATTGTAATTTTATATTTTTCTTAAGAAATAAAAACTTTCACATCCTTTCAAAGAGGTACAAAAATATTTTGATTTTCCAAATTGATTTAAACCCAATTTAGTTGAAATTGAGATAATAATATTAGTTTTAAATAATTTCAAAAATATGAGAATTACATTTAAATACCAAAAATTAAAACCAACTTTAATTGACGTTTAGGATAACATATGATTAATAGGTACTAATTTATGGGTATCATGGAAGGGACATGTTTCACTTTACATGTAATCAACTCTCAGACCCTTTCATGAAAATCTCTGGTTAATATGTAGACTTCAAAGTTTATTTTCAAGGGTTTGATAACCTTCAAAAGATGAACTCTAGTCAATAACCAATCTTACCCAGCTAAAATAGTTGGTCATAACTTTAAGCCAATAGGCCATTTCATAATGGCCATTTAGGGTTAAGTGGTGCATGCGATTCATTTTGGCATTTTAGTCTCGAAAACATGAGAAACGAAAAGAAAAAGAAGTTTACTCATCCCAAGAAAAAGAACTTATTCATCATGGAGTTGTATGACTTATTATCTTTAATGCTAGGAACTGTTGGTGACGTAGATGAATAATGAAACAATTCGTAAAAATTATTCATTAACAAATATGTATCTAGAGGAGGTTGACGTTGAAGATTGTCAAATGGCTATGACATTTATGTGAGGACACTGTATGCAGTAGGAATATTTAAAGGCCCACCATTATTATGAAAATCTTCTAGGTCAGCATTAACCTAATTATTCCGACATTCAAAAATTTTGCGTGAGTGTGAAACATGCATCTTGCATCATCATCATCATTATCATCCTCAAGTGGGAAAGTCTTATATCAAATGCATCATTTTTTGATAAAAACAAAAAGCCTATTCTTGATCTCTAGTACTCTTTTTTTATTCTCGGCTTTGATTTTTGTATGAATTTTTAGCTTCAATTCCTCTATTGTATGTCTTTATCAATATTGAAGCTTCTAAGATGGTTAATTTGAAAAGTAACACTTTCATCACTACAAATATATACTATTTACATCAAATATCATCCTAATTATCACACATAAATATCAACTATAAATATTAAAAAAATTGTTTAACATACCAAAGTGAAATTAAGTACCTATAATCAACTCTTAAGATGTAAATTTTGATCAAACAAAATACTAATATCATTCACTAACACCAAAAGACAACAAAAAGGAGACTGAAGAAGTACTATCACTAAAATTAGGAAACAAAGAGCAAGAATGATAACAAAAAAGATAATAATGAACTATAATATTTATAATGCAACATGAAGGAGTGAAAATTTTTTCTTCCCATTCAAAACCTCTGCATACAGTGTAATATTTACGATCAATCAACTTTTCTTCCTTTTTAAAAAACGAATTAGATTCTCATAAAAGAAGGAATTTTTTTGCTACAAAATTTTCTTCCTATTCAAAACCTCTGCATTAGACGCAACCTTACAATATGGATTTACAACCAATCAACTTTTCTTCCTTCATATAATAAGGAATTTAATTCCCATTAAGAATTCATGTATCAGTTGCATCTTTTAAATTCCAATAGGGAATCATGCCGTAGTCACATCTTTTGTATTTCAATAAAGAATCCATGCATTAGTCATATTTTTCATATTCCTATAAAGAATCCACACATTAGCCATAATTTTTAGATTCCCATAAAAAAATTCATGCATTAATCACATCTTCAAAATGAAATTAAATCGCAAAAAATGAAGTCACCTTAGTGTAGGGTGACTTCCCTTATAAACGATTAAACATGCAACTTTTTTCCTTCCCACTTATTAAATTGACTAGGACTTCTTGCATTTTTTACTCCCTTGTTGGGGAGTCATCTACAGTTGGGAGTGCCCTATAATGGGATGGTGTCCCTTCTAATCTATAAAAAATAATTTTTTTTAAGTAGGTTCCCTTTTCTACCTAAAAATTGAAATATTTTGGGAATTAATCTTTCATCTATATCAATCACAAAAATAAAAATATATAATATTTAAATAAAAAAGTATATTACATATCTATATCATATATTAAATTTTTAATTGTGTTAATATCATGAGTTAAGTAATACCAATTTAATTAATAAATTAGAAAAAAATATATTATTAAAAAATAGTATATATTAATAAGATTATATTAGTAATTTAATTTTTTTTTTTTTAAAAATATTTTATTTATTTTTCTCAATTTGACAAATCAGTTTGTGCAATTAAATAACGTCTTATTTCTTTCATTTATATCCTTTTACTTGGTAATGAAGCAAACTAATCAACCCTAATAGAAGGACAAATCCAATATAAAGTTGGACCAATCTTATACATGGTAAGAACTTGGGACCTAAAGGTTCTAGGAGCTCCTCCTTGTCACTAAGCCAAGCCCTCATTGGCCCTTCATATTCAACCAAAATTACATCACTATTATATATAATACAAGTTTTTCTTATCATATTGCTTATAATTAACCAATAAACTAAAATACAATGCATGACTAAAAGTTATCATGTGAGAATGTAGTAATTTTTTATTAGAAAACAATTAGATGTTATACCACTAAAAATAAAATTGTTCATTAATCAAACATGATCTATTTGATATGTTAAAAAATTAGGTTTCATTTTAAGTGTGAAGTTTATGTTATATTTATTATTAAAAGAACTAAAAAAATTATTTATTAATATGATAATCTCATCAAAATCAAGCATGGGCAATTTTAATAGTCTAAACTAATAAATGATCAAGGACAAATTTTATTGGTGTCTTATATGAGCTTACAAAGTTCTTTATTTTTTATTTTTCTTTCTAAAAAGGGATTTTGGACATTATAAAAAAAGTAAGACACATAACTCCTTATAGCTTCAACAACCATTGAAAATGTTGAAAAAAAGTATGATACATCATTTATGAAGTTTATGGTAGTAAGTATATTTATAAATCTATACTACATATAGTAAAAAAAATCTCAGGTGTTTTACATGTTAACAATTATCCAAGGGTAAATAGGTCATTTAAAGAGTTTGGTTTAAAAAAGTTGATAGCTACTCAAGATTAGAGAGGTCATTTATAAGCATTAAAAAATAAAAATGATAAAAGCTTAGTGAGAGAAGAGATAACACTAGCAAGAAAAAAAAAAGGAATGTGTAACAATCATTTTTTTCCACCTGTTCAACATCTATTAGATGAATGGAAGAAAAAAAGAAAGGAAGATTTGTGGAGAAGAAAAAAAGCATTAAAAAATAAAAAGTAAGGAAAAATTAAAGGAAAAAGAGAAAAATAGAGAATAGAAAAATGAAAAATGAAAAAGTAGGACCTTATAGAGAAACTTCACATTGTTTAAAAAAAGTGAAAGGAAAGACAAAGGGAGAGGAGAAAGGAAAGAGAAAAGGGTAGAAAAACCTTTTTTAATTTTCTTCTTCATCAAAATTAAAATAGAAATCTATAGATGGGTGATCTTATTCGGGTCTACCTAGCTTTTTGTGCCTCCTCAAGCTTTTTTTTTTTATCTTGACATTGGTATGTACTTGTTTTTTCTTTTCCATTTTTTGTTAAATCTTTAAGATTTTTAGTTATTCCTTTGGTTTTAAATTTATATTTGTTTTTTGAAAAATATTTACAGTTAAGTACTGAGTTAATGCCGTGTCTACTTTCAGCGAGATAGTTCCTAACACTATGACCTTTGTTGATTTTGAAAAGTAAAGTTTATTTTGCTTCAGGTTTCTTGATGATATTTATACTCAAAAGGTTCTTATTTTTTACACTAATCAATTAAAATTTATAAGGTTTTGGCAACAACTACAATTGATAGCTATTCATTGCTGTTAGGTATATTGAGCCTTCCTGATACCATTTTTAAAGCAAATTGCATTAATTGATTAGTTAATTTAGTATATCCTTTTTCATTTGATAAGGTTTTGTTCACATGAGTATTTCAATTAAGTACTTAGCTTAAATTGTTTCTCAAAAGTCTACAGATTTTATTAGCATGAAGGATACTTTTCTACTATATACTCTTAAAAGCTGATCATTACCCATAAAACATGGTGGCTACAAGGATTCAATGACCATATCCATTATTTAAGTTATCAAATTCTGATTTGGTTCACTTAATTCTTAAGTAATGTTTCTACCATGGTTTACCTTTCTCAGCTCTGGTTTTTGACATTTTTATTGCCAGGTCAATGGAAAAAAATTAAGATTTTGTTTCATAAGTTTCTACTTCTTTTACAATTTCTATCTTCTAGCAACACCAACAACTTATGTTTTGTGGTAAGTGTTGCTTTGGCAATCCAAAATAAAGTAAAGAGTCATTTCATTTTGCATATTAAAACGTTTTTAGGAGTTGATTTTCTTAGTATAAGGCTTAATTCTACTTGGTATATGGTAGATAGATTTTATTACTTGATTGCCAAGCTAGATAATTTGCTTTTTACAAACATGCTTAGTAGTCTTCTCATCTTGTTTATTCTCAAATAACGTTATTCTCCTATATTCTTAAATAACACTAGCTTTCATGAATTCTCTTCGAACATGTTAAGTGGCCTTTCTTCAAGTACATTGTCCTCCATAATAACCTGAAATTGTGAGTTGACTTAAAGAAAAAAGTATTTGTATATGCAAGAGAATCACATATAATAGTTAACAGTTTATTGGATAATGATGAAAATTGATCTTTTTGACATTGAATACAAAGTAATTTTGGACTTTTGGGAAAAGATTAAATGTTTATTGAAAGGTAAGGCTTTCAATGATAGTGAAGAAGGATGAGAAGGTATGATAAAGGAAATGAAGTTTAAGAGAGATAATGAAGTAGCCATTATTTTGGATGGCTCTAATATTTTTTTCTTTTAGTTTTTGGATACTAGAATTTTATTGGCATTACCTTTTAGGTCTTTAGTTCCTATGTTTCTATCTCTTTTTTGTACGTTTTAAGTTCTAGGATTTCACTTTGTTAAGCTAGCTACCATTGGTTAGGTCAATATTAGGGTTTAAAGCTTGGACATTACTATCTCTATTAGTTTTTGACTAAAATTTGGGCTAATATACACAATGACTAGTAAAGATATTACTTCCTTTCACATTTAGAATATGAATTATAATGTTAAGGAAACTCAGTTATTGTTATAATAATTTCATAATTATATATAATGCCAGAAATCTTGCGAATGACATTTTTGGAATTGGTTTCCATTATATTTTGTATGTTTTTCATGTTATCTTACTATTGTACTCATTTTATCATTCTATGAAATCTTATTGTTTTATATTTTGCTCTTTTGGTATACCAAGTTGCTAATGTTCCAAGCCTTACTTTTCAATCATCTTTTGATTGCAAGAGCATACATCTATGAATGAAAGAAGGTAACTTTATAATGCATTTTAGTGTTGTGATTTGTGTTTACATCTTGTTGTATTTGGTAATTCAATTTCTGTTAGGACTATTTTGATATCATCTTATGCTTTTATATATTCTACAGAAAAGATTTGGTGTTTGTTTGTGTCTAAATACTTAAACATTGCAAGTTATAATGTGAATGAAAAATACAAACTTTTGTAAGTTAGACTACATGGTGGAGGGTTTGGTGTTCATTTCCATTAATGGTTTGCAATAGATTCCATAAACTTTTGTAAATAATGAATGTAAATATACAGTGTTTCCACTTACTTTCTCTAAATTTATGTTTTGATCTTCTAAAATTTTTATTGCGCATTTAAATACCCGATGTGGAGCATGAGATTTACACTAGTATCTATACCTAAAACAATTAAAAATTACCAACCACAGTCCCTGATTGACACTTATCCAACTTTATTATTGGACACCTTTTTTCTAAATGCATACTAAAAGGAAGAAGAAAGATGAAAGAAAAAAGAAAATGGGCAGATAAAATAAGAAA
>JBBYHK010029286.1:0-10086 GCA_038382065.1 Adansonia grandidieri | reverse complement strand
ATTGGGAAAAAAGATATTGTCGCGTTGGTTCAATAAGAATTGAAGTTCATTTTTCAATGGGGATAAACACGAATTCAAATAATAATCTCTTTTCATTTCATGTTTGGGTATCGTAAACGTATTCTCCTCATTTGGGATAAATGATATTAATGCTTTGGTTTCATAAGAAAAACTTTTCTCTCTACCATTTTTACAATTAAGGTTTATCCCTAATTTGGGATTGACATAGGTTCACATAATAATTTCCTTTCTTATCATGATTCAGCTCCATAAACAATTTCCCCCTATTGGGATAAAGAATATTGATGCTTTGGTTTCATAAGACAAACTTGTCTTTCTACCATCTTTAGAATTAATATTCGTCTGTCAATTGGGATAGACATAAATTCACATAATAATCTCCTTTCGTTTCATGATTGGGCACCATAAACACATTCTCCTCCTTGGGATAAATGATATTAACGCTTTGGTTTCATAAGAAACATTTCTTTTTCTACTATTTTTAAAATTGAACTTCATCTTACAATTGGGGTAAATAAGGATTCACATAATAATCTCTTTTCTTTTCATGATTGAGCTCCATAAACAAATTCTCCCCATTGGGATAAAGGATATTAATGCTCAAGTTTCATAAGAAAAACTTATCTTTCTACCATCTTTAGAATTAATATTCGTTTGTCAATTGGGATAGACACGGATTTAGATAATAATCTCCTTTCGTTTCATAATTGTGCACCATAAACACATTCTCCTCATTTGGATAAATGATATTAACGCTTTGGTTTCATAAGAAACACTTTTCTTTCTACCATTTTTAAAATTGAACTTCATCTTTCAATTGGGATAAACATGGATTCACATAATAATTTCCTTTCATTTTATGATTGGGCACCATAAACGCATTCTCTTCATTGGGATAAATGATATTAATCCTTTGGTTTCATAAAAAACACTTCTTTTTCTTCTATTTTTTCAATTGAAGTTCGTCTTTCAATTGTAATAAGCATGGATTCACTCTTCTCATTGGGATAAATGATATTGATGCTTTGGTTTCATAAGAAAAACTTTTCTCTCTACCTTTTTTACAATTAAGGTTTATCCCTAAATTGGGATTGACATGGGTTCACATAATAATTTCCTTTTTTTTCATGATTCAGCTCCATAAACAATTTCCCCCCATTGGGATAAATAATATTGATGCTTTGGTTTCATAAGAAAAACTTGTCTTTCTACCATCTTTTGAATTGATTTTCGTCTGTCAATTGGGATAGACATAAATTCACATAATAATCTCCTTTCGTTTCATGATTGGGCACCATAAACACATTCTCCTCATTGGGATAAATGATATTAACGCTTTGGTTTCATAAGAAACACTTCTTTTTCTACTGTTTTTAAAATTGAACTTCATCTTACAATTGGGGTAAATAAGGATTCACATAATAATCTCTTTTCTTTTCATGATTGAGCTCCATAACCAAATTCTCCCCATTGGGATAAAGGATATTGATGCTCAAGTTTCATAAGAAAAACTTGTATTTCTACCATCTTTAGAATTAATATTCATCTGTTAATTAGGACAGACACGGATTCACATAATAATATCCCTTCATTTCATGATTAGGCACCATAAACACATTCTCCTCATTAGGATAAATGATATTAGTGCTTTTGTTTCATAAGAAATACTTCTCTTTCTACCATTTTTAAAATTGAACTTCGTCTTTTGATAGGGATAAACATGGATTCATATAATAATCTCCTTTCATTTCATGATTGGACACCATAAATACATTCTCCTCATTGGGATAAATGATATTGACGCTTTGGTTTCACAAGAAACACTTCTTTCTCTACCATTTCTAGAATTGAGGTTCGTCCCTCAATGGGGACAAACACAGATTCACATAATAATCCCCTTTCATTTCATGATTGAGGGCCATAAACACATTCTCTTCATTGGGATAAATGATATTGATGCATTAGTTTTATAGGAAAATGTTCTCGTTTTACCACTTTTAGAATTAATGTCCGTCTGTCGATTTAGACAAACATAAATTCACATAATAATCTCCTTTGATTTCATAATTACGCACCATAAACACATTCTCTTTATTGAGATAAATGATATTGTTGCTTTGGTTTCATAAGAAAAACTTCTCTTTCTATTATTTTTAGAATTAAAGTTCATCTTTCATTTGGGATAAATACGAATTAACATAATAATCTCCTTTCATTTCATGATTGGGTGCCATAAACACATTCTCCTCATTAGGATAAATGATATTGATGTATTGGTTTCGTAGGAAAAACTTTTCTTTCTACCATTTTTAGAAGAAATGTTCGTCGATCAATTTAGACAAACACGAATTCACATAATAATCACTTTTCATTTCATGATTGGGCACAATAAATGCATTTTCCTCATTTGGATAAATGATATTGATGCTTTGGTTTCATAAGAAAAACATCTCTTTCTACCATCTTAAGAACTGAAGTTCGACTTTCAATTGGATTTACATGGATTCACATAATAATCTCCTTTCATTTCGTGATTCGATGCCATAAACACATTCTTCTCATTGGGATAAAAGATATTAATGCTTTGATTTCGTAAGAAAATCTTTTGTTTCAACCATTTTTAGAATTGAGGTTTGTCTTTCAATTAGGATAAACACGGATTCACATAATAATCTCCTTTCATTTCATGATTGGGCACCATAAACACATTCTCCTCATTGGGATAAATGATATTGATGCTTTGGTTTCATAAGAAAAACTTCTCTTTCTACCATCTTTAGAATTAATGTTCGTCTGTTAACTTGGACAAACTCAGATAATCAAAATAATCTCTTTTCATTTAATGATATACACCATAAACAATTTCCTTTTTGGGATAAATGGTTTTGATGTTTGGTTTCACAAGAAAAAATTCTTTTTCTATCATTTTCAGAATTGAAGTTTGTTTTTCAATTGTGATAAACATGGATTCACATAATAATTTCTCTTCATTTCATGATTGGGCTCCATAAACATATTCTCCTCATTGGGATAAAGATATTGATGCTTTGGTTTAATAAGAAAAACTTCTCTTTCTACCATTTTTAGAATTGAAGTTTATCTTTCAATTGGGATAAACAAAGATTCACATAATAATCTCATTTCATTTCATGATTGGGCACCATAAACATATTCTCCTTATTGGGATAAATGATATTGAAGCTTTGGTTTCATAAAACTTTTCTCTCTACCATTTTATAGCTAAAGTTCGTCTTTCAATTAGGATTAACATGGGTTCACATAATAATCTCCTTTCTTTTCATGATTTGGCTCCATAAAAAATTTCTCCCCATTGGGATAAAGAATATTGATGCTTTGGCTTCATAAGAAAAACTTGTTTTTCTACCATATTTAGAATTGATATTCGTCTGTCAATTGGGATAGACATGGATTCACATAATAATCTCCTTTCATTTCATGATTGGGCACCATAAACACATTCTCCTTATTGGGATAAATGATATTGATGCTTTGGTTTCACAAGAAATACTTCTTTCTATACCATTTCTAGAATTGAAGTTTGTTATTTAATGGGGATAAACACAAATTCACATAATAATCCCCTTTCATTTCATGATTGGGCACCATAAACACATTCTCCTCTTTGGGATAATGATATTGATGCATTAGTTTCATAGGAAAAACTTCTCCTTCTACCATTTTTAGAATTAATGTTCATCTGTCGATTTAGACAAACACAGATTCACATAATAATCTCCTTTCATTTCATAATTACACACCATAACACATTCTCCTCATTAGGATAAATGATATTGTTGCTTTGGTTTCATCAGAAAAACTTCTCTTTCCATTGTTTTTAGAATTGAAGTTCATCTTTCAATTGGGATAAACACAAATTCACATAATAATGTCCTTTCATTTCATGATTGGGTGCCATAAACACATTCTCCTTATGGGATAAATGATATTAATGTATTGGTTTCGTAGGAAAAACTTCTCTTTCTACCATTTTTAGAATAAATGTTCACCGGTCGATTTAGACAAACACGGATTCATATAATAATCTCTTTTCATTTCATGATTGAGCACCATAAATGCATTCTCCTCATTGGGATAAATGACATTGATGCTTTGGTTTCATAAGAAAAACATCACTGTCTACCATTTTAAGAATTAACACTTTGGTTTCATAATAATTTTCTTTCATTTCATGATTGGCACCATAAACGCATTCTCCTCATTGGTGTGAATGATATTAATGCCTTGGTTTCATAAGAAACACTTCTCTTTCTTCCATTTTTTCAATTGAAGTTCATCTTTCATTTGTAGTAAACATGGATTCACTCTCCTCATTGGGATAAATGATATTGATGTTTTGCTTTCATTTGAAAAACTTCCCTTTCAACCATTTTTTGAGTTGAAGTTTATCTTTCAATTGGGATAAACATGGATTCACATAATAACCTCCTTTCGTTTCAATTGGGCACCATAAACACATTCTCCTCATTGGGATAAATGATATTAATGCTTTGGTTTCATAAGAAACACTTCTCTTTCTACCATTTTTAGAATTGAAGTTCGTCTCTTAGTTGGGATAAATAGAATTCATAAAATAATTTCCTTTCTTTTCATGATTAGGCTCCATAAACACATTCTCCTCATTGGGAAAAAGATATTGTTGCTTTGGTTCAATAAGAAAAACCTCTATTTTAGCCATTTTTAGAATTAAAGTTCATTTTTCAATAGGGAAAAATACGAATTCACATTATAATCTCTTTTCATTTCATGATTGGGTACCATAAACGTATTCTCCTTATTGGGATAAATGATATTGATGCTTTGGTTTCGTAAGAAAAACTTCTCTTTCTACCATTTTTAGAATTGAAGTTCATCCTCATTGGGATAAATGATATTGATGCTTTGGTTTCATAAGAAAAACTTCTCTTTTTGCCGTTTTTAGAATTGAAGTTCATCTTTAAATTGAGATAAACATGGATTTACATAATAATCTCCTTTCATTTCATGATTCGGCACCATAAACATATTCTCCTCATTCGGATAAATGATCTTGATGCTTTGGTTTCATAAGAAAAACTACTCATTCTATCATTTTTAGGATTAATGTTCATCTGTCAATTTAGACAAACGCAGATAAATAGAATAACCTCTTTTCATTTAATGATATATACTATAAACATATTCTCCTTACTGGGGTAAATGGTATTGATGCTTTGGTTTCACAAGAAAACCTTCTTTTTCTACCATTTTTAGAATTGAAGTTTGTCTTTCGATTCTGATAAACACGGATTCACATAACAATTTCTTTTCATTTCATGATTGGGCTCCATAAACACATTCTCCTCGTTGGGATAGAGATATTGATTCTTTGGTTTCATAAGAAAAACTTCTTTTTCTACCATTTTTAGAATTAAAGTTTATCTTTCAATTAGGACAAACAAAGATTCACATAATAATCTCATTTCATTTCATGATTGGGTCCCATAAACATATTCTTCTCATTGGGATAAATGATATTGATGCTTTGGCATCATAAGAAAATCTTTTCTCTCTACCATTTTTATAGTTAAAGTTCGTCTTTCAATTTGGATTAACATGGGTTCACATAATAATCTCCTTTCTTTTCATGATTCGGCTCCATAAACAAAATCTCCCCATTGGGATAAAGAATATTGATGCTTTGGTTTCATAAGAAAAACTTATCTTTCTACCATCTATAGAATTAATATTCGTCTATCAATTAGGATAGACACAGATTCATAAAATAATCTCCCTTTGTTTCATGATTGGGCACCATAAACACATTCTTCTCATTGGGATAAATGATATTAACGTTTTGGTTTCATAAGAAACACTTCTCTTTTTACTATTTTTAAAATTGAACTTCGTCTTTCAATTGGGATAAACAAGGATTCACATAATAATCTTCTTTTTTTTTCATGATTGGGCTCCATAAACAAATTCTCCCCATTGGGATAAAGGATATTGATGCTCATGTTTCATAAGAAAAACTTGTCTTTCTACCATCTTTAGAATTAATATTCATTTGTCAATTAGGATAGACACGGATTCAGATAATAATCTCCTTTCATTTCATAATTGGGCACCGTAAATACTTTTTTTCATTGGAAAAAATGATATTAATGCTTTGGTTTCATAAGAAACACTTCTCTTTCTACTATTTTTTAAATTGAACTTCATCTTTCAATTGGGATAAACATGGATTCACATAATAATTTCCTTTTATTTCATGATTGGGCACCATAAATGCATTCTCTCATTGGGATAAATGATATTAATGCTTTGGTTTCCTAAGAAACACTACTCTTTCTTCTATTTTTTCAATTAAAGTTCATCTTTCAATTGTAATAAACATGGATTCACTCTCCTCATTGGGATAAATGATATTGATGCTTTGGTTTCATCTGAAAAACTTCCCCTTCAACCATTTTTAGAGTTGAAGTTTATCTTTCAATTAGGATAAACATGGATTCACATAATAACCTCCTTTCATTTCATGTTTGGGCACAATAAACACATTCTCCTCTTTATGATAAATGATATTAATGCTTTTGTTTCATAAAAACACGCTTCTTTTTGCCATTTTTAGAATTGAAGTTCATCTTTTAGTTAAGATAAATAAGGATTCAAAAAATAATCTCCTTTCTTTTCATAATTGGGCTCCATAAACACATTCTCCTCACTAGGAAAAAAGATATTGTTGTTGTGGTTTAATAAGAAAAACTTCTCTTTCAGCCATTTTTAGAATTGAAGTTCATTTTTCAATGGGCATAAACACGAATTCACATAATAATCTCTTTTCATTTCATGATTGGGTAACGTAAACGTATTATCCTTGTTGGGATAAATGATATTAATGATTTGGTTTTATAAGAAAAACCTCTCTTTGTAACATTTTTAAAATTGAAGTTCGTCTTTGAATTGGGATAAACATGGATTCACTAATAATCTCCCTTCATTTCATGATTGGGCATGATAAACACATTCTCCTCATTGGGGTAAATGATATTAATGCTTTCATTTCATAAGAAACATTTCTCTTTCTTCCATTTTTTCAATTGAAGTTCGTCCTTCAATTGTAATAAACATGGATTCACTCTCCTTATTGGGATAAATGATATTGATGCTTTGGTTTCATCTGGAAAACTTCCCTTTCAACCATTTTTAGAGTTGAAGTTTATCTTTCAATTGGGATAAACATGGATTCACATAATAACCTCCTTTCATTTCATGTTTGGGCACTATAAACACATTATCCTCATTGGAATAAATCATATTAATGCTTTGGTTTCATGACAAACACTTCTTTTTCTACCATTTTTAGAATTAAAGTTTGTCTTTCAGTTGGGATAAATAAGGATTCATGAAATAATCTCCTTTCTTTTCATAATTGGGCTCCATAAATACATTCTCCTCATTGGGAAAAAAGATATTGTTGCTTTAGTTTAATAAGAAAAAACTTCTCTTTCAGCCATTTTTAGAATTGAAGTTTATTTTTCAATGGGGATAAACATGAATTCACATAATAATCTTTTTTCATTTCATGATTGGGTACTATAAACGTATTCTCCTCATTGGGATAAATGATATTGATGCTTTGGTTTCACAAGAAAAACTTCTTTTTCTACCATTTTTAGAATTGAAGTTCATCTTATGATTGTGATAAACATGGATTCACATAATAATTTCTTTTCATTTCGTAATTGGGCTCCATAAACACATTCTCCTCATTGGGATAGAGATATTGATGCTTTGGTTTCAAAAGAAAAGCTTCTCTTTCTATCATTTTTAGAATTGAAGTTTATCTTTCAATTGGGACAAATAAAGATTCACATAATAATCTCCTTTCATTCCATGATTAGGCACCGTAAACACATTCTCCTCATTGGGATAAATGATAATGATGCTTTGGTTTCATAAGAAAAACTTCTCTTTCTACCATTTTTAGAATTAAAGTTCAGCTTTCAATTTGATTAACATGGATTCACATAATAATCTCTTTTCAATTCATGATTCGACACTATAAACACATTCTCCTCATTGGGATAGATGATATTGATGCTTTGGCTTCATAAGAAAAACTTCTCCTTCTCTACTTTTAGAATTAATGTTTATCTATCGATTTAGACAAACACGGATTCATATAATGATCTCTTTTCATTTCATGATTGGGTACCATAAACGCATTCTCCTTACTAGGATAAATGATACTGATGCTTTGGTTTCATAAGAAAAACTTCTCTTTCTACCATTTTAAGAATTGAAGTTCATCTTTCAATTGGATTTACATGGGTTCACATAATAATCTCCTTTCATTTCATGGTTGGCCACAATAAACATATTCTTGACATTGGGAAAAATGATATTGATGCTTTTGTTTCTTAGGAAAAACTTCTCTTTCTACCGTTTTTAGAATTGAAGTTTGTCTTTCAATTGGGATAAACATGGATTTACAGAATAATCTCCTTTCACTTTATGATTGGGCACCATAATCATATTCTTCTTATTGGGATAAAGATATCAATGCTTTGGTTTCATAGGAAAAACTACTCTTTCTACCATTTTTAGAATTAAGGTTTGTCTTTTAATTATGATAAACACAGATTCATATAATAATCTCCGTTCATTTCATGATTAGGCACCATAAACAAATTCCCCTAATTGGGATAAATGATATTGATGCTTTGGTTTCACAAAAAAAAACTTCTCTTTCCACCATTTTTAGAATTAAAGTTCGTCTTTTAATTGGGATAAAAATGGATTCACATAATAATCTCTATTCTTTTCATAATTGGGCTCCATAAACACATTTTCCTCATTGAGATAAATGGTATTGATGCTTTGGTTTCATAAGAAAAACTTCTCTTTCTACCATTGTTAGAATTGAAGTTCGTTTTTCAATTGGAATAAACAAGGATTCAGATAATAATCTCCTTTCATTTCATGATTGGGCACCATAAACATATTCTCCTAATTGGGATAAATGATATTAATGGTTTGGTTTCCTAAGAAATACTTTTCTTTCTACCATTTTCAGAATTGAAGTTCATCTTTTCATTGGGATAAACATGGATTCACATAATAATCTCTTTTCATTTCACGATTGGGCACCATAAACACATTCCTCTCATTGGGATAAATGATATTGAGGCTTTGGTTTCATAAGAAAAACTTCTCTCTCTACCATTTTTATAATTAAAGTTCATCTTTCAATTGGGATTAACATGGGTTCACCTAATAATCTCCATTCTTTCCATGATTCAGCTCCATAAACAAATTCTCCCTGTTGGGATAAAGACTATTAATGCTTTAGTTTCATAAGAAAAACTTCTCTTTTGACCATCTTTAGAATTAATATTCATCTGTCAATTAGGATAGACACGGATTCACATAATTATATCTTTTCGTTTCATGATTGGGCACCATAAACATATTTTCCTTATTGGGATAAATGATATTAGCGCTTTGGTTTCATAAGCAATACTTCTCTTTCTACCATTTTTAAAGTTGAACTTCATCTTTCGATTGGGATAAACAAGGATTCACATAATAATCTCTTTTTTTTTATGATCGGGCTTCATAAACAGGTTCTCCCCATTGGGATAAAGGATATTGATGCTTTGGTCTCATAAGAAAAACTTGTCTTTCTACCATCTTTAGAATTAATATTCATTTGCCAATTGGGATAGACACGGATTCACATAATAATCTCCTTTCATTTCATAATTGGGCACCATAAACACATTTTTCTCAATGGGGAAAATGATATTAATGCTTTGGTTTCATAAGAAACACTTCTCTTTCTACCATTTTTAAAATTAAACTTCGTCTTTTAATTGGGATAAACATGGATTCACATAATAATCTCCTTTTATTTCATGATTGGGCACTATAAACACATTCTCCTTATTGGGATAAATGATATTAAAACTTTGGTTTCATAGGAATCACTTCTCTTTCTACCATTTTTAGAATTAAAGTTCATCTTTCAATTGGGATAAACACGGATTCACATAATAATCTCCT
>JBBYHK010029275.1:0-10088 GCA_038382065.1 Adansonia grandidieri | reverse complement strand
AATTGAAGTCTTCAACCATCAATTTATGAATGGACACGGTTCAGTTTTCTGCTTGGCATTCAAATCATAGATTAGACAAAACCACCTGGTAATTCACAGCTGGGCCGTGAAAGCCAAGGACCAAAGAATGAACCAGCTTCAGCCCAATGTTATCCATGTTATAATGGGGTTACCGAGACACTTTCTTCATTCACAGTTATATTTTTACCATCTTAACAACTCTTAACCAATTTTAGAGCTGACATGAAGGTAATAAAGCAGTACAGAATTGAAGAAATCAAACTTGTCAATAGCCTGCATTCTGCAACTTGAAACTGAAAGACTTGGATCTTTTTTTTCACCATACCTAAATATGAACATTTGGTCAAGGATTTTACTTTAAAAAAAAGGTGATTGAATGAAACATCCCTGCGATGAAGCAATCAGTATCCATGAGAACTAGATGTGTGGCTGAAGAAGGCAAGCAAAATTCTACAATCTCATAATAGGAAGGTAAAGATTTTTATGTAAATATATAATAACAATAAATACAAAATAAGAGGCTACTAAAACATTCTGTTGATCTTCATCTTTCTAATGATTCTGATACTAAACTCTTCTCCATTAAAATAATCTCGACTTTTTTTTGTGGTTTTTGTTGGAGTTTCGTTCTACAATTGTAGATCAATAATAGGGGAGAGAGAGAGAGAGAGAGAGAGAGGAATGAACTTAGACAAAGTAGCCAACAGCATATTAGACGTTGTATGTGTGTTTTTGTTACATCCTTTGATCACATTCGACTGTGGTGGGGTTGCAAAACTCGAGTGTGAAGTACTTGCTGTTTCGGAACATGGAAAGGGTTCCCTTGTGAAGTTCAAGTGATGGCCGGCATGGGGCTCGACGTGCCTGGGACACTGCACGGGGTTTTAAATTCAAACCAGCTATAGGAATCCTTCAGGTTCTGTCCCATCATCATTCTATCCGACTTTGATGATCATGCTTGGTATGGTGGAACCCAACAAGGACTAGATGCACATCCACACCAGATTGGACACATAATTTACTGTCCCTTTAGCTGCCGTATATTTATTCACATAAACGTTTGTACCTCGAATTAAACTTGGTTATTTATTCACATAAATAAGTGCACACTTTTTATCTTGTTCTAGCTGTTAGTTAACACAGAACATGAATAGTTCAGGTTTTTTTTTGGTTAGTATTTTAGTCAATTATAACGTCTTACAATGTATTGTATTTGGCTTTCCATATTTTGTTTTAAATAAATAAATAAATAAACATGTTAAAGTCCCCGCATTTCCTTCGTTTTGTTTCATTACTATGCCCATTTTTACATGAAACTGTTTCAGAGGTTTCCAAATCTTATTGTATTGTATGACATCTGAAACTTGGATGGAGAGGTAGTTTTTTGTAACTAGAATTCTATTCTTCTTTTCCTTTTTTTTTCTTCCCCCCAAACTGATTGTCTAATTTTCTCTTCAACCAAACTGCCTAACATTTCGAGAAAGTATTAGTATTTATCAAAGAGAGTGTACGTGTTTCTGTAATGCCATATTCTCTTACCTGTCATCTCCTCGAGCCCCTCAAATCCTCCCAAAGACAGCCAAAATAAAAGGCTATGGCAATGGCAAAGGCAAAGGGAAATGACCCTTTCCTTGTTTCTCTAAATTCTCTCTCGCATTCAGCATCTCCACAGATACAAGCTGCTTAACATTAATGATGATGCGTATCGCTTTCTTCAAAGAATCAAGTTTCTTCTTTCTTACAAACCCTCTCGCTCAAATGGGTTGAGCCTTCGGTTTTTTTCAGACACAAAAGCTGTCGTTTCTTGTGTCCTTTTCCTCCTGTTATATTTTTTTTCTTGACAGGAGAGAAGGGAAATGGAGGATTTCGTTACCCGAAGGGCTTCTTTGGAGAAGCCACGGAGGTCTATCTCATTGTCATTGCCTTCCTTGACGGTTGCCAATGGTTCCTCTCGTAAAAGTTTCTTTTATTCTAAGCTTCACGAAGAGCCCATCAAGCTTTCCGTTAGGAAATTGGATGGCTCTTTCTTTGGTAATTATGAAAATAATCCCTAATGAAATAATTACATTTATTACGAATTATTTTTGGGGTTCCATTCCATTGATTTTAAAATTAATTTTAACTTATGGTTTTGCAGATGTTGAAGTTAAAAAGTCGGCTACGACTGCAGAACTCAAGCTGGCCGTGCAGTATGTCTTTAGTCATATGCCACAGCAAGGATCCGACAAGATTTCATGGTATTTTCTCCACTTCTTTCATTTCCTAGGAAGCCCTTGCCCTCCCAAGAAACAAATCAACGCAAAAGAATTTTGCTTGATGTGCAATTGACATTGAATTGCTTATTTGTGATTTCTGCATCGTGAAGGCCGCATGTTTGGGGACATTTTTGCTTGTGTTATGATGGTCACAAGTTGCTCACAGACACGGACCGTGTCATACACTATGGCATCAAGGATGGTGATCAGGTCTGTGTTGTAGCATGTTTTTTTCTGTTGTTTTTCCTTTCTTGCAACATAATTTGACTTAATGTTTTACTCCGACAATCAGTTTGTATTGATATTTTTTTGGGTTTTTTTTTTTCTTCCCTTCAGCTTCATTTTGTAAGGCACGTCTCATCTGGCAAGAACCTCACAAAGGTTCAATCAGAGATGAGTTTTGCTCGAAAACAATCATATCTGTAAGGCTTTTCATCAATTATTTCTATTTAACCTGTTTTAACCTTTCTCAATATCCAATCTTAACAAAAATTACAATCTGCTACAACTGCTTATACAAGCAAGACTGGATTCGGCTGACTGGCCTTGCTCCATCCAGTTTTTAAATAGCATTAGTGCCCCATTATAAACCTCAAATTAGTTAGGATTTGTGAACTCTACCTATTGCTTATTTAGTGAACTCAATTTCCAATTACTAGGAACTAGAATTGTAGAAGTCATGGGACAGCAATTTCATAAACAGGGAGGTTTGCAACCTCATGTAGGTTGCACCGTTGTTAGCTGTCATATAATTAGACTCCATAATTTTAGACATGATACGATTATATGATACGAAAAAAAATAATATGAATAAGACAAAGATACATAAATGTATCAAAATCTATGTAATAGAATTTATTAATGTATTAAAATTAATTTAATATATATTACCTTAAATACGATTATAATATGCGAAAATACATGGATTGTTGGGTTTACACATAATGATTTTGAGACAGTCTAATGATATTTTTAGAGGCTTAAGTATATATATCCTCTTTTGCAGACTCAATAAGTTTAAACCTTTTGAAAGTTCACCTTGCAAAGTGGATAATGAGCCAAATTCGAAATATGCAGGTCAAGCTCAAGGAGCTCTTTACATTTACGGAGTGAACAGAACGATGAAGAAGGTGATGGTTATGACAATACGGCGAATGGGAGACACCATAGCCTCAATGATAAGAATCAAACTACTATTGTGCAACAAGAATGCCAGGTTGGTCACTTATGGCGAGGTTGGTCCTCATATTCAAGGATGTCAACCGTCAAAAGAACAAGATCTAGCAAAGGCAGGATTTGCCACTCAGGTTATGGTTGCGGTATCTTGGGTAAGTTTAGGAAAATCTTACTGCTTCGGGGTAGTGCAAAGCATGCTCCAAAGCGTTCATGGGGGGAAGACTAGGCGGGGTTGCCGAAATGCATTGTTGTTACTGTTGGTTTGGTTTGGTTTGGCTTAGCATTAAAGGCTGTTCTGTTCTTAATTCTCAACATGCTATTACATCTTGTAAAAATTTTGGATACAAATTTACGTTAATATCTAACATTTGATTTGGCAAGACAAAAAATGCTTACTTATTCTAGTCATTTCATATCATCCAATCCTTGAGGTAATCAATCCTCAGACCTTCATGGTGCTTCCTTATTGAGCTTGAAAAAGCCCAATTTGAACCCTTTGAATCTCTGATATTTAGAAAAAGAACCCAATTGGAATCTTTGGATGGAGTTTTGTAGAACACATTAACCAATACAAAGCCCAATTTTCCACATTTGCACGTGTGAAAGCGCTGATTCATTGTTTGTCACACTTGTCGAGTGGGTTTCCCCTGTAGTCCACTACAGCCTCTCGTCAGTTTGTGTGGCGAAGAACGAGATAGCCTTCTGCAAAATTTTCCCATCTCCACACAAAAAATCCCTTCTTTTTCATTTTGAACAACACCCGACATTTCCATACAAATAGTCATCGCCACTTCCCTTATCAAAACCAGAAGAAGCAACCACAACAATAGCCATGGCCAGCATGATCATGGCCTCCTCAAAACCTATAATGCCCATTACATCATCCCTTCCTTCCAAACCCAGACTCCAACAAATCCCACAACTTTCCCTCCCAAAAATTCCCACTCCAAAATTCTTGAAATCCCAACAACTCTTGTCATTCTCTTCCTCCACTCTCAAATCCATCTCCCTCTTGACTCTCACCTCTTTATCCTTTGCCCCACCTTCTGTTGCTGAAGAAATAGAAAAGGCCGCTCTTTTTGACTTCAACTTAACTCTTCCAATCATGATGGTTCAATTCTTGCTCCTCATGTTTGCTCTTGACAAGATCTACTTTACCCCACTTGGAAAATTCATGGATGAGAGAGACGCTGCCATAAAAGAGAAACTTGCCGGTGTGAAGGACACCTCTGAGGAAGTGAAGCAGCTTGAAGAGCAAGCCGCTGCTATCATGAGAGCTGCAAGAGCTGAAATCTCAGCTGCTTTGAACAAGATGAAGAAAGAAACCCAGTTGGAAGTGGAGCAGAAACTTGCTGAAGGAAGGAAGAAAGTTGAGGCTGAATTGCAGGAGGCTTTGGCTAATTTGGAGAAACAGAAAGAAGAGACTATCAAATCACTTGATTCCCAGATTGCTGCTCTCAGTCAGGAGATTGTCAAGAAGGTGCTTCCTCTCTAAATCATCTGTTTTATTCCCATTTTGTATTTGGTTTTAATATTGAGATAAATTGTTTATATAATTTTGAGCTATTTCAATCATCGATGTATGTAATCATATAATCGAATTGTAAAACAAGGGCCAACTTTGTGTACTTATTGAACCCCTTCTTATTCTTTTTGTTTCAATGTTTGCATTCTTTTATAATATGGTCTGCCAGATTGAGCATGTCGAAACAAAAAAAACTAGTTTGTAAAGTTTCAAACTTTTGCAAGATGATAGGAAGTTAGAAACTTTAGAGAAACTGAGATGGGGCTATATACATAGGCTTGCTTTGGATATATATATATATATGTATAGTTTTTTTTCTGGTGATAATTTTTTGACTGCTAGTTAAATTCACCTATTTTGACCCATGAGCAAATGCCCTTCATCAAGAAACCAAAATGATTAGATTTGCTCTAAATACCACAATCAACCGGCTTTGCAGCTAGCGATGTTGGTTTCTCTTTAAGTGTCACTGGGTGAATTATAGGACGAAGAGGGTGGGAAATCAGGCAATGGATCCGGCAAAAGGTTCCTGTAAATTGAATGAAAATGATTGGCAAAAGGCTTGTACTACTAAACTGCGACAATATGATAAACTAAGATGCCCCAAAAAGAAAATGCAGGCCAATGCCAAATCCCGGCTGTTGTTTGAACTCCTGAAGTTTATGGTTTTGTGTTGAAGCAAAGGAAAAATAATCGGTTAATCACCAACAACGTTGGTAGAAACTACGAGGTTATTTGCCATGCTTTGAATGAAGCATGTGAAACTGGCTTTTCTTACATGAGTTTCGCTCGTGTGTTCTCTTGTTGCATGAGACAAGCTGTCCTGTCTTCTAAATTAAACACCAGTCTTAAGTCTTAACTCCCAGTTGAAGATTAAAAAAGAGTACCAAAATAAATATATAATAAATGACAAAAAGAAGAAAGACCAATATGATCACTTTTTGCCTTTTGGCATAAACTTATAAGTGGAATCCACAGGAAATTTGCCAGAAGCATGGGCATATTACATTACCTCCGCCATCTAAGTCTAATGGGTAAAGTAAACGAGCCCATATTTAGCCCAGCCAAACCCTTCTTTCCAAGAAACTGCCCAGCCCACTTATAAAATAACGGGCTCAAAAGAAATGGCCAATAACTATTTTATGACTATAAAAACCATTAAAACATTTAACTTAATGATCTTTATTTGTATTCTTTTTCTTAAAATGTCTTATTCGTGAATACATATGTGTATGTATAATCTATGTCAGTTCTGTCTAAGCAACTTATGCATCAATGAATGCATTAAATATTTACTATTTTAGGATGAAACAAACAAATTAAAAGAGACAGCTATAAGTAGGTGTTTGTCAGTCTGGTCATCATAAGCAGTAAAGTGTTGGTGAGATTTAGTTGAGGTTAGGTTATTTTGTTCATCTCTCAAGCTGTTCCTTCATCATCATAATTTGAATGGTACCAGGAGGTCCATGCCCAATTAATTTTTTAGGTGATTATTAGATATGTCAAATCCATATATATATATTTATTTATTTATTTTCACATTTAAATATAAATGCACTAAAAATAGTATTATTATAAATAATATATTAATTAATACTAAAAATTATACTAAAAACATTCCTTTGAAAATTTATTAAATTATTGTTATATAATAATAGTATAAAAAATATCCTACGACAATTATTAGCAGAATCCTATATATTTTGTTTCTGTTTTTGTTTTGTATAGAAATGAACCCACCGACCAAAATCTGAAAAATCTTTCTGCTAAATGATTCATTTTCTGCCAAAATCAGCAGCCCAGCCGTCAATTTGTTTTAAATGACCAAAATACCCTAACATCGTTCTTCTCAAAAAATGGTGGCTGATGAGCAGTGAGGAAGGTGCATTTTTGTTACTTAATGTATTATAATATCTAATGAAATTGCCACGTCATATTGAGACTTGCGTCAGATGGTAAGGAAAGGGAAGTTTTTTGCCTTTGTTTGCTTTTAAAACCATAAAAAGACAAAAGCTAATGATGCTTTTAAGACATAGAATCTTCCTTTTTGGATTAGGAGAAGGAATTTAAGAGCCTTAGATTAGATTAGATACCCTGAACAGTGGAGAAGACATCTTTTACTCGACATGTCATTCTTCTAATCCTACTTTCAGGTATCTGCGCGTGGTCTCACCAATGAAGTTGACTATTGTCTAACCACAGTCGTGACGGAGGAAAGAAGAAAAATTTTTTTTTATAGGTGCTAGAATTCGGAAATGGGGAAGTCACAATTAAATATGAATATTATATAATATAAATAATTAAAATATAATATAAAATATTATAATATATAAATATAATATTAATATATATTTATAAAAAATTTAATCAAATATATTATTAATATATTGAAATATTAAATAAATATATAGTATTTTAAATATGATAATAATAAAATATAATATAAATTAATATAAACATTTGCATATCAAATCTAAGCCAAAGTAAGAATAGTGATCCTACTGCTCGAGGCATCAATTTTTTAGGTGACAGACATGCTAAAGGGGCAAAACAGTGATTTATTTTCTTTTTTAATGTTTTAAGAGTATTCTTAAAAGCTAAATTACCTTAGGTTAATAATCTTATTGCATTAAGTGTATACTAATTAATATTAAATGATGTCTAGAGACATCCAATTTTATTATTATAAATTATATACCGATTAATCTTAAATATAAGCATCCCGCATCGGCTTTTTTATATCATTATTAATAATTTTTTTTATTTCTGTTAATACGCTATTTTTAATTTAATTCTCGAAATATGTTCGTTTTCGATTTTGCATTGAGAACTCGCCGTCCAAGATGATGAGAAGCAATTATGATGGCGAGCTCCAAGGGATAGGAATCAAAGTGTGATACAAGCTCTTAGGAAAAATTATAACAAATTAAAAGTAATAAATAATTATTAAATAAAAGTGAAAATAAAAAAAATAATTTCAAAGAAGAGAATGATATTTATTGAAATATTTAATAAAAAATTAAAATTACTTATCTACTCCTCTTTGGTCTGTTAACGGACTCTTCTCCATATATATATATATATTTAATTTTTTATATCTAAGTTTTAAATATTAGTATATTTATATTTATATTAAATTTAATATATTCACACAATATATCAAAAACTTACAATAATTTTAAACTATCAGCATATATTATTACTATCATATCAAAAATTAAAAATTTATAATATTTATTCAAATATAAATCTAAAATTGTATCATTTATCTTATTATTATAAAAAATATATATGTATTGGGAACTCGCCTTCTGACATGACAGATAATATTTGACTAATGACTACTAGATTTTTTTTAAACCCAAGAGATGTGACAAATGCATGGGAATCGGATTTCTTCTGATACGATAGATAATTTATATATTTATACATATTTTATGTAAAAAATATATATATAGGGATAGTCGATTAGCAGACTAAAGAGGTAAATAGATAATTTTAATTTCTTTATTAATAATTTAATAAATATTATTTTTTTTTTAAAATTTTTTTTGTTTGCACTTTTATTTAATAATTATTTGTTAATTTAACTTTTTATTTGTTTTTGTCATTGACCGTGGAAACTTGCTGTATGGCGAGCTCCTTATCCTCTCAATGATAATTTTTTTTTTCGTTAAGAATTCGTCATACAATATGACAAATTTTTAATTAATTAATTCACTTTTTTACATTATAAATTTCTGGTATAAGTTAAAAATAACCTATTTTAAAAAATTAATTTTAAAAATACTATAAATGGAGAAGTAAAAAATATATATAATATTGGTATAAAAAAAACCCCGTATCCGGCAAGGCGAGAGTTTATGCATGAACCGTGTTAGACACGTGCCTAACGAGAGAGTGATAAGTAACATTAACGCCTGTGAGCAATGTTGCTTTGGTCTGCCCGACATAATAAATAGACAACAGATTTTATAGTATTTAATGCACTTACCGTTCTCTCTCTCTCTCTCTCTCAGGCGTAAACAATGAAGGAGAAGAAAGATTTGACATTTTTGGTTCAGTTTTACTGTTTTGGGAGGGAAATCCAAAAAAAACTTCCTTAAGAAAACAGAGGCAAGTGAAAGGGTGGGACCCTAATCCTTGGCAGAATCCATTGTTTTCAAAAGCGTTGAGCCATTGAAGAGATTAGACAAAGAAAGCAGAGGGGAAAAAAAAAAACAGAGTTGGAAAGGTAGAATGTTTGCAGCAGAGAATGGACTCAAAGGTGACCCAAGGCTACAAGCTATATCTGACACCATTAGGGTGGTTCCTCACTTCCCAAAACAAGGTGTCTGTTTTTTTCTTAAACTATTTTGTCTTGGATTTCTTTGAGTAACTTTGTTTAAACGGGTGTTTGTTTGGTTCGTAGGGATTATGTTCCAAGACATAACAACGTTGTTGTTAGATCACAAGGCGTTCAAGAATACGGTCGACATCTTTGTCGATCGCTATAGAGACATGGACATTTCTGTCGTTGCTGGTACTCTGTTATCTTTGTCTCTTCTTCTCAAAGACACTCTTTTCTTCATATTTTTAAATGGTTGACTTCGTTTGTTTCTATGATTTATTTTATAATTTTTCTTTTTAGAAAAATAGTTCATCCGACAACTAGTCCTGAAAGCTGCTTGATGCAAATTTCTTTTTCAAGTTTTGATATAAGTTGTTAGAGCTGCCAACATCATTCAGAAAGTAACCTTCTTTGGTATAAGTATTTCGAGCCAAGGCTATGAATTAATAACAACTGAACTTTTTTTTTTCCCTTCTGGGTTTTCTTGCAATCACCCTTTTTTGTCTAAAATCTACTGGTTTTCGGTAGCTACATTCACTCGGACTATTTCAAAGTCGAGTCGTGCTAGATTCAAAATGTAAAGAAGCTTTTTTGATGTTCACAAAGTTCGAATTTGAGACCTTATTTAAAAGAACTAAACTTTTTACTACTCGATCCAACAACCTTCAGTTTCTTGTAATCACTCTGCCGCGTTCTATCAGCCCATTGCAAAATTTAGCAACCTGGGTTATTTTCATTTGCTTTGCATGTCTCGGGGAAAAAATTAGTTAAGAGTTGGTTG
>JBBYHK010029253.1:0-10090 GCA_038382065.1 Adansonia grandidieri | reverse complement strand
CCCAAACAAACATTGAAAATGGCCCAATAACATCTACTAGGCCCAACATGCAACTTTAGGCTTAAAATTTAGTCAAATAATAATTCTTTTGGCCAAAATATTTTTAATTAGTAATTATTAGAGTTTGTTTTTCCAAATTAAGACAGTCTATTTTTTAAATCTATTGACGGAGCTATTTTTGAACGTGAACCGGTTGTTGGAGAGCGGGGCAGGCGTAGGTAGGTAAGAAGTCAACAACTTTGACGGAGAAACGCAGCCGTTTCAACTTTCTAGGTATACCTCATCAACTGCGTTGAACTTCTCCCTCAACCGGAGTGGGTAAAACACCAAAGTAGGGTCAGAAGCCAAGACAAATCCTCTTAAAGCCTGGGGAAAAAAGTAACGAAATCGGGTCGGATTCCAAAGATGGGTGTGACGGCAAAAATTGCCCCATCCATGCTTTCGTCGGACTTTGCCAACTTAGCATCAGAGGCAAAGCGCATGCTTAATTTTGGAGCTGATTGGCTTCACATGGATATCATGGTAAAAGTTTCAAACTTTAATTTTCAAGGATTCTTAATTACAACAAAAAAGATCTACTAAATTCTAACCCCTTTGTGCTTTTGTTTTCCCGGGCTTTGTTCTGCAGGATGGGTATGTTTTCATTGCTTTGATAAAGTTCTCTCTTCTAGGATTTTGGTTTCTTCTCTATCTCAACTCTTTGTTTTGTTGTTTTTCTGATTTAGCTATTTCTTGGCTTTGCTAATAAAAGAGCCACTCTTTTTATTGAGGATTATTAATCCTTGAAGAAATCAAATTGAATGGCATGTTAAATCTTTAAGAGCTCTGTACTTAGGCTGATTATATGCTTTTATATGTTAGGAAATCGAGGAACTCAGTATACTTAGTTCTTAAATGTTAAGAGCTTGAAATGTTATTTAGAAACATTGGAAAGTATGGTGGTTCTTTGATGACGGAATACGAAAAGACATTATTTGTTTATATTGAATAAACTTCCTTTGCTTTTAGTGACTAATTCTATTGTTGTATCAATTTTTGAAGTTGGATTGCTTTTTGCACAATTTCAATTATTCTTGTTTTTAAGTTTTCTTCATTATAACTTGCTATAGTAATTTAGCGTTGCATTTTCCCATTCTCATATTGAGTACTTCTAGGTGCTTATTTTGCGCATTATTATGTTTTTATGTAGGCACTTTGTCCCAAACTTAACCATTGGTGCTCCAGTCATTGAGAGCTTAAGAAAGCACACAAAGTAACATCCTTTGCGCCTTGGCACTATTTTGGCTTCCCAATATAAGAAAGTTCTTAATTTTAAATAGATGAAGGATTCTTCTTCTCCTACAGGGCATATCTTGATTGCCACCTTATGGTCACTAATCCTATTGATTATGTTGAACCTTTGGGAAAAGCTGGTGCTTCTGGTTTCACTTTTCATGTTGAGGTATCCAAAGGTAGGTACCCATGTTTCTTCCATCCTCTCCTTTTTTTTTTAAAAAAAAATTTTTTACTTCCTGCCATCTTATCTACTGTCCGATACCTTGTTCTCTTATGCAAAGATGTTGTATCACCTTTTCTAGAAAACTGGCAAGAACTTATCCAAAGAATTAAGTCAAAAGGCATGAGGCCTGGTGTGGCATTAAAGCCTGGAACACCTATTGAGGAGGTTTATCCTCTGGTATGAATTCCTTCATTTTCTCTGATTTGTGAGCTTTTGAACCTGCTGTTTTAGCTGTTTCTTGGAATTGAATGAAGTTCTGTCTAATTCTGCAATCTATTATATGGCACTATTCTATTGCGACTAATGTGATCATATATTTCTCTGGGACGGATGATTGTTTATTAGGTTGACAGTGAACATCCTGTGGAAATGGTTCTTGTGATGACTGTGGAGCCTGGATTTGGTGGACAAAAGTTCATGCCAGAAATGATGGAGAAGGTGTTTTTTCGTTCCTTACTGTTCTTCTATTCCATTTCAGATTTTCTCGACTCTATTTTAATGGCATTTTACTTGCTTTTTGAAGGTGCGTGTTCTAAGGAAGAAATACCCATCACTTGATATAGAGGTAAGTAAAGTTCTAACCTTGTAATATTCTACAACATTTTCATCATTCAAATTTGCTATGATTACTTCTTCTAGAGCACCTTTCTTTAGGAACATCTTTGATCTTCATGTATTGCTGCAATGCCAATGACCACCTATTGAAGCTTTTATGGCTTTTATTTGCAGGTTGACGGTGGTTTAGGGCCATCAACTATTGATATGGCTGCTTCAGCAGGAGCGAATTGCATTGTAGCTGGGAGTTCAGTATTTGGAGCTCTTGAGCCAGCTGCCGTTATATCCCTTTTGCGAAAGAGTGTTTTGGAAAATCAGTAGAAATGTTAACATTGTCACAGCTCACAGGCAAGATATGGATCTTTACAAGCAAATGTATGCAGGCTTTTACAACAGAGTGGTCTCACATGATGAGGTTGGAAATTCAATAAAGTGATCTTAATATAATTATTATCTCATGATGTAACCTTTTAAAGAGGTGCAGGTATTACAAACCGGCCAACAATATATAACTTAATATGTATTGACTTCATAACATGCATATTTTGGGATATAGTTTTCCCAAAAATTGTCATTTATTTCATCCATTGTGTCTATTTCGTAATGCTGGATGTTCTCACTTGTTTAATTTCAAGATTCATGAACCTTTTTGTATTTGTCATAGAGTGCTGAACTCTTTGTTTCAGTTCTGGAGGTATGAGCCACAAATAGGGATCCAACTTTTAGAAAAACCCTCAGAAATTGTCAAAAAGATTCAAATTTATCAATTGCTTGAAATGCATGGGCTTTGATTCAAAAACCAGCCTATTCAGTCATTGAGCTGAGCTTGTGATCTGGACACTGTTCCATCCTTGGGTCAGTCCACGCCTTTCTTTGTTTTGCACACTTAAAAGCTATGTTACAGGGACGCAAATGAGAGTACTAGATATGGTTTATGTTTGACATGAGTATTTATTTTTTTTCTAAGTTTATTTATTGGGAAGATCTTTAGAAAATCATATTTTCGTACTTATATTTGGATATATATCAAATATGAGTGTCGGATATGAGTACTTAAGAAAATATGAAGATTCAGAGCAACAGAGTCAAAAGTAGGCTTGGCCCTTGGATCTCTAATCTTTTTGTTTAGAGTTTCACCAGCTTGTTGGATCCAGGTGCTCTCATCAGTATTCAGATGTTCATTCACGTGAGAGACATCCATTTATCCTCGATAAAAAAGGAGTCTTTGATGTGTCGGCTAAGGCATGTTCCAAATCTGAAGTCCCAAATATTTTGTTGTTTGATCGATGTTAAAATATGCACTTTATTCACGTGTATTCACGTGCAAATTAGGTCCTCTATAAGTAGTTTTTATCGATATTTGTATCTTTTAAGCAGTTCTATATCTGTAACTGAACCTGCTTTTTAAATCAACGAAAAGCTGTTAACTTATGAGCATAAAAAAAAAGGCTGTCAACTCGAAAGGCAAAGTTCTATAATGCAAGACTAACTTTTTGGATTAATCTAGCTTTCCGTAATGAGCAATGGCTTTTATTTTTGCCATGGCATTCATAAAGCTAGAATTTTTTGACTCCGGATTTAGTTCAGTTTCAGGTTTTGATTTTTGTTTTACAAAGAAAAAAGGCTATAATTCTTAAAAAAAGTCGATTTCTGGGGACGTTGCATTTGAGGCAAGAAAATGGAAGAATATCTTTGCCTTTTGTTCTTTGAAATTGAGATCCAAACCAAAGCTAGTTACTTGCACAGACAACCAAGAGTTGCAGTGTGGGAACAGTGCAATGATTGATGCATCAGGGTTAGTACTTTAGGAAACAGTGGACCTTGTCAACTTAGGATTTTCATGGCGAATTTGACCTATAGATTTCTAGCCTTAATTCCTTTCATGCTCTCTTTCTTTTAATGTTCAAAATCTAAATCATTTCTACTCATTAAAGTTACTTCTGACAGAATACCCTTTGCCTTTTTCGATCTTTAAAAAGCAATGGATTTTCGCTAAGACTGGGGCTTGAAAGCTCCCATTTAGGGTTAGGCATGGATAATTGTATATGATATGAAAATTACATTTGCCAATGAGAATTTTGATGTCTTTTCTAGTTCAGTCAGTTGAAAATTCATCTCTAATCTCCTTATTGCATGTGGATGTCACCGAGTTGTCTAATCTCATCAAGTTTGTTCCCACGTAGGCTGCTGAGTTGACAATGCGCATTCACATGTTGTGTCTAGAAAATCTTCATGAGAGTAAGGAATTTTCGGTTATCATATTACAATTTAACATGAATGAAAACGTTAGAAAATTAAGGCCTAATTTTTGTCGATGGAGGTCCCCAAACATGACCTCACCCCAAGTCTTTTTTCTGCTGGTAGGGCTGGAATGTTTGTAAATCAGCCAATGCACGCATGTGTTGGTGCACATATGCTTTATGTAACTTCATTGCTATCCAGTTTTTTCCCTTTTTCTTTTCCTGGTCCCATCCAGCGTTGATGAGACAGATTTCTGCAATGTGACAGGATTCAGACATCTCCCGCGCACCACCATATGTATTGTGATTCAGCCATTGCCCGAGTAAGTATTGTCTTCTTTGGGCAAATACAAGTCCCGCAAGATTTTGTCACCTAAAGATGCGCCCCTTGTGACTCGAAATAAGGACCTCTAAATTTAAAAGAGTTCTTTAACTAACAATGCGACCAATTGATCGAAAACTATGCAACAATGCTCCAAATGATAGTTACCATAACTTGGAGATGCTCTACTGGTAATGTATCTATATAAATGGAGTGATTTCAATCTTGAATCGTTCGAAGGGCAAAAGAAGCAATCAACAGGGTAGAAAAAAAACTCCATCTGGTGTCGATTTTGGCACATTAGCTGCTTACGTTTTCTTATCCATAATGGTTTATTAGTGAAAACTTTGTCTAAGTTTACTATTTTCATTGGCAGTCAAATGTTGATTTTCACATTGCTCTGGAAAAAAAAATATAGATTCCGGTTAGAAATTAACCAATAAAGATGACAACAACATATGGTACCACATTCAAGGACAAGTAATGTTCTGCAATCTGCATTTTCAGCTACTGGTCCTAAGCAACTTTGTTCCATTTTGTAATGTCCATGATCTACCGTCACATTCATGGGATGAGAGAACGAATATTACAGCTATCATCATCCAATTTATCTATTAATATATATATATATATATATATATTATAGATAAGGAACAATTTTACTGTCATGTCAAAGCACATGTATGATGGACTTGAATGCATATATTAGAGCATATAAAAAGGGTTTGAAGACCCAGAAGTACTCTAAAGTAGCCGAGAGTGGTGGCTGCAATTAACCGGCAACTGTAAACTTCGGGGATAGATAGCCACCCCAAGTCAGTCGAATCAAAGCCCAAGGCTTAGGTGTTTACCAAACAGCTAGAACCAGATAAATATCTTTGTCGTCCCCAAGAATCCTGTCCTTAGCAAAGCTCTTATTTTAAAATCCATTTTTTTCCCTTTGTATGGATCCAAGATATTGATTCACTCTCTTAAAGTGAACCCTTTTTTTCATTGGTCTGTCATGTTGAATTGGTTGGGCTATTGACATGGCAGCCCTGATCAGTAAGCTCTACTTGCGAGCTTTGTTGTTATTCATCTGGCTACTTGTCTCTTCACTTGGACAGAATTTGCTGGGCTGCGAAACTACTTCTCCGGATGCTTATGGGTACCGTTGCAGTGTAAACGGATCAGATGATCAATGCGGCACGTTCGCGGTGCTTCAGACTAATTCATACTACTCATCTCTTTCCAACCTGAGCTTTTATTTAGGCCTCAACAGGTTTGTAGTTGCTGAAGCTAATGGCTTCTCTGCACAAACGGAGTTCCTTCCAAGAGATCAGCCTTTGTTGTTGCCAATTGAGTGCAAATGCAACAACAAGGGGTTCTTCCATGCTGATTTAACAAAAACTACAATCAAAGGGGAGAGCTTTTATGGTATTGCTGAGTCACTTGAAGGCCTGACAACCTGCAAAGCCATTCAAGAGAAGAATCCCGGTGTTTCGCCATGGGGGCTTGATGACAAAGTCCGGTTACTGATCCCATTGAGATGCGCATGCCCAACAGCATCATCCGAATTCACTCCCAAAGCAAGGCTTCTAATTTCTTACCCTGTAAATCAAGGTGATACAATATCTAGTTTGGCTATTGCCTTCAATACAACTTCAGAAGCTATAATATCTGCAAACAATAGATCTTTAGCTGTCTTCAAACCTGAAAGCTTAATACCTCTTACAACTCTTTTGATTCCACTCAATAGTGAGCCTCTTCTTGGTTCACTAGCAAAGCCTAGTGAGCCTAATTTGCATTTTCCAGAAACCAGCATCCCAGTAATTAATCCGCGCAAGAAGAAGTCAAGGATGTGGAACGTGGGAGTTTATATTGCTTTAAGTGGGGTTTTAGTTGGAGCTATCATTGCTGTTGCAGCAACCTACGTGGTGATCAAATTGAAGAGGAGGAAGAAGAAGAAGCAAGACTTAAGCAAGGATGCAGATGTGGAACTGCAGCAGCTTAGTTTAAGTGTAAGAACAGCAAGTGAGAATAAAGTCTCTTTTGAGGGATCGCAGGATGCTCTAGATGGTCAGACGATTGACGGTGTTACTACCCGAAAGGCGCGGATGGAGATGTACACCATAGAGGAGCTAAGAAAAGCTACCGAGGATTTCAATTCAAATAATCAGATAGAGGGAAGCGTGCATCATGGTCGTCTTAATGGGAAAAACTTGGCAATAAGGCGCACAAGAACGGAAAATATTTCAAAGATTGAGCTTAGATTCTTTAATGATGCAACTCATCATCACCCAAACATAATTAGACTGCTGGGAACATGTGTAACGGAGGGCTCCAATTCGTTTTTGGTCTTCGAATATGCTAAAAATGGCTCCTTGAAGGACTGGCTACATGGTGGATTAGCAATTAAAAACCAGTTCATAGCCTCTTGTTATTGCTTTTTGACATGGAAGCAGAGGCTGAGGATCAGTCTAGATGTAGCAGTGGCATTACAATACATGCACCAAATTATGAATCCTAGCTATGTTCATAGAAATGTCAAGAGCAGAAATATTTTCCTGGATGAAGATTTCAATGCAAAGATTGGGAACTTTGGCATGGCAAATTGTGTTGAAGATGATACCAAGTATCCTGATCTTTCAACTAATCCTGCCATTTGGAGCCTTGGTTATCTAGCTCCTGAATATCTTCACCAAGGCGTGATTTCCCCGGGTATCGACATTTTTGCTTATGGGATAGTTTTGCTCGAAACTTTATCCGGGCAAACACCAATTAGCAGGCCTGAGAAGAAGGGAGAAGGGAATGTTTGGCTTTCGGAGAAAATCAAGGCTATATTGCAGTCGGAAAGTGTAGATGAACTAAGGGAATGGATGGACAGTGCATTAGGGGATAATTACTCATTTGATACAGCTGTTACGTTGGCAAATCTTGCTAGAGCTTGCACCGAAGAAGACCCTTCATTGAGACCGAGTGCTGGTGAGATCGTTGACAAGTTATCAAGATTGGTCAAAGAATCACGCGAAGGCGAACATTTGTTGATCTGCGAAAGCTCTTGCAAACCTCTGGCAAATGCATCAACAATCAGTCTGTGAATAATCTCCATTAAAGGATCAAAAATAGCTACTTTTAAAGTTCAGCAATCCATGGCTCTTAGCCCCTTGTTTATGTTAAATCAAATATCAAATGAACATACAAAACTTAGTTATGTTAATTTCACACTAAGAAAAATTTAAGTTGATGCATTATAATATAAGCTTGCAGAAGTTTAAATTACTCAGAAAATACGAGTTCCAAACATCAATAATTATTTGTAGATTAAATTACTCGGAAAATATAAATCAATCCTTTTTTATGTAGGTTTGCCATAAGGTGAAAACAAACATGATAACAGCATAAATTTGAGCAGCGATAGCCCAAGGCTTGGTGAAATAGTTTTGCACATAGTAAGCACGCCATCTAGGCCACCATCGTTTGCAATGACGATTAAGTTCATCACAAAGTTCAGAATAATAGAATTCCTTGACGTAAGTATCATTGTAAAGATTATTAAAAAACTGGGTTGCATCTTCGGGACTCAGCCAGTTATCGAAAATCTCGCTCTTGCATAGTATTTCCATGTCGTTGGGGGTGTCGATAAGGTTATCCAACAGCTTGGCGTAGCAAGTGAATATAGGTCGACAATGAGGCAAACATTGCTCATACGCGATCAGATTCCCTAAGATTGTTTCGGTCGTCTCCTGAATCAGCAATGATGGGATTTCGAGTGTACCATCGTGCCTAAATTTTATATCCAAGATGCTATCTGGTGCAACTTTCAAAAATTTTACTCCTGCTTCTTTGAGTCTGGTGACAGAAAGAATTGGCTTCCATCCAGATTTCGGGTTCTTTTTGATCTCTTCGGATGGTAACACCAAGGATAATCTTAACAAATCAAGAAAATGCTTGACATCTTGGTCTTTGAAATGGCGTGTTTTTATAGAACGTGGATGAGATGTGAACATGTTAGCAAAGAAATCAAGGGCAAGTTCAATCAAGGACTTGGTTTCAGAAGAGAGCTTGGTTTTTTCAAACAAGATTTGAGGGACTAACCAAGGTATTTGATTTTCTAGCAAAATCAAGTCATGGTGCAGGAACTGGAGCATACATGACATGGAGAAAATTGGGTCATCAGGCTCTATGCTCACCTCTCTAGCATCCTTACGAAATAGCTCGATAATGAAGACACCATCAAGCACCATTGTTCTCACGAATTCATCACCTGCAAAATCATGTCCTGCATAGCAAGCACTAGCCTGTTTCTCTATCAACTTAACAGCATTAACCCAATCAGTTAAAATTTCCTGTTGCTTAATCTCCTTGGCTTCTTCAGACATTGTCATCCCCGACCGGCTTGCAAATGTAACCACTCTGGACAGCAGACCTTTCAAGTACTTGATTTTGATTTTCTCGGTGGGTACCAGATTTTCTTTGCCATGGTGCATTGGTCCAATGGAAAAGCAATTGGGAAGAAATGAGTTTTCTTTGTGCCTGAAGAGTATGCTTGGGGTTTTGAAGATGCAGTAGCTTGGCGCCATTGATAAACGAGCATTCATCAATTCAACCTTCAGTGAAGATACCAGTGATCCAACAGTAATTACAACATTCTCATCTGATCTTCCACTTTCAGCAGCCATTTTCTAGTCTTGAATTTGCTTATCTGCTCTGAGCAGCCTGAAAAAAGAAATTAAGAACTTCTAAAGATCCAATAATCTATGTTAGCTGCAGTAAAATACAGGCAAAGATAGAAATTCGAACTCTTTCAAGACTGGTAAAGTTTGGAAGTACTGTGAAAATATATTCTCAAATCTTCTGGAACAAAGCTTTTGCTCTGAAGAAGTTAATTACCTTATATATCATGATTTGTGGCCAGACAATGTTAGGTACTCCTTAATTTATGTAAACCACAAGGTCTGGAGAGATGAAACTACCATGTTTTTTTTATTTCAATTAAATGGCAGCATAAAGCTGCAGAATGTTTGAGTTATTTGCTTTCAGGCACACAGATTAAGAATGCACATACATACATGCATACATCGTACAATGTTGGAAAAGAATCTTCTGATAATTAAAGCATGTCCAAATGCTTCTTTTAATTATCACTAAAGCTTGGAACGAACCGAAGGCAAGCTGTTCATGTGACACTAAGAATAAAGGAAATTATGGCAAGAAAAAGTGAAAGAAAATGTGACTTTAGTTCCTTTGGGAATTAGTCATCCCTTGCTTGAGGATCTAAAAAGTGGCAAACATTATTATTGTTAGTATTATTAATTTTTTTTTTTTTTCAATAATCTGTCTCTCAAGCCGGCAGACTGGCAGTTCATTGGTTCCAATTTGGGATTGCAAGGTCAAAGTGGGCAACATACATTACTGTATCATTAATCGCTTGCATTTGTTGGTGGGTGAACTGATCATCTGATCCTTGCTTTAAACTCTTCATAATTAATCTTT
>JBBYHK010029222.1:0-10092 GCA_038382065.1 Adansonia grandidieri | reverse complement strand
ACTCTGAGAGAAGGGATCTCGACTTCGATAGGCAATACAACTTCCATCCCACAAATGAGAGAAAATAGGGTAGCACCCGTGGAAGTGTGAACTAAGGTCTGATAGGCATGAAGTGCAAAGAATAGCTTCTCATGCCAATCTTTGTAAGTCTCAGCCATTTTCTCAATTATTCTTTTAATATTTTTGTTGGCTGCCTTGACTGCCCTATTCATCTTTGGGTGATAAGGGACATAATTATGATGCTAGATCTTAAACTGTGAGTAGACTGCTAGCATTATTTTATTGTTTAAACTGCTTGTGTTGTCTATGATGATTTGGTTTGGGAGGCCATATCTACAGATGATGTCCCACTTGACAAACTTATAGACGGTTGATATAGTGACATTAGCATACAAGGCAACCTCTACCCATTTAATGAAATAGTCGATCGCTACCAAGATAAAATGATGCCTATTGGAAGCTTTAGGGGTGATTGGCCTGATCACGTCCATGCCCCACATGGAGAAAGGCCATGAGGCCATCATGACATGAAGTGGCGTTGGAGGGATATTGATCTTGTCCGCATAGATTTGACACTTATGGCATTTTCTGGCATAATTGATGTAGTTTCTCTCGAGGGTCAACCAGTAATAACCTGTTCTCATGATTTGCTTGGCCATCAGATGTCCATTAGCATGTGTGCCACAAATCCCTTCATGAACTTCTTCTAGGATCTTTTTGGCTTTAAGAGTGTTAGTGCATCTGAGCAATACTTGATCGTGACTCCTTTTGTTTAAGATTTTTCCATCGAGAACAAATCCCATAGCCATCCTTTTGATAGTCCTCTTATCATTCTCGGTTGCCTATTTGGGATATTGTTGATACTTGATGTAATGAAGGATGTCATAGTACCATGGTAGGCTATCCTTTTCTTTTTCGACACTATGACAATGAACTGGAGTTGTGTAGATGCTCATCTAGATAGAAGCAACGTCTGACTCTTGGTTGACTTTAAACATGGGTGATAAGGTAGCCAAAGCATCAGCTATTTGGTTCTCTTCTTGAGGTAAGTGTTAAAAACTGATATCATCAAATTCTTTCTTGAGCTCTGCTATCAGCTTTCCATACTGCATTAGCTTGGCATCACAAGTTTGCCACTCTCCTTTCAATTGGTAGATGACTAGGGCCGAATCACCAAACATCTATAATATCTTAACATTCCTTTTAATGGCTGCTTGAAGCCCCATGACGCAAGCTTTATACTCTGTGATATTATTCGTGCAGTCAAAATTTAGCCTTGCTGTAAACGGATAATGACTTCCGTCGGGTGACATCAATATTGCCCCAATTCTATGTCCTAGAGCGTTTGATGCTCCATCAAAACACATCTTCCAGGATTGATCTTGGTTGAAGGTGTTTTCATCTTTAGAAATGCAAATTAGATCTTTGTAGTCATCTGCCGCTCGATTTTCCAAAAAGTCAGCCATCGCACTGCCCTTAATAGCCTTTTGACTAACATAGGCAATATCGTATTCCGAAAGCAGGACTTGCCATCTACCTAGCCTTCCTGATAGTGCAGGGGCTTTGCATAGATACTTGATAGGATCGAGCCTTGCAATCAACCATGTGGTGTGATACAGCATGTACTGCCTGAGTCTTCTGGTTGTCCATACTAAAGCACAGCATAACTTCTGGACTGTGGAGTAATTGCACTTGCATTCCATGAACTTTTTGCTTAAGTAGTAGATTGCTTATTCCTTATTTCCTGACTCATCATGCTATCCTAATACACAACCCATAGACTTGTCAAAGACTGCTAAGTAAAGGATTAAAGGTGAACCGAGCACCGACAGCACCAATACTAATGGGTTTGACAGATAATGTTTAACTTTATCAAAGGCTTCTTGACATGCCTCATTCCATTCTCCTGGATTTTGTTTATGAATGAGCCAAAAGATAGGGTCGCATTTGTTAGTGAGCTGGGATATGAATCTAGCAATGTAGTTCAGCCTCCCCAAAAAGCTTCTCGCTTTTTTTTGGGTTTAAGGTGGTGGCATATCCTGAATGGCTTTAACTATGTCTAGGTCAACTTTAATCCCTTTTTCGCTAACTATAAAGCCTAGAAGCTTACTCGAAGTGACTTTGAAAGTACATCTTGATCTGGTTGTAGCCTGAAAATCCATCCATAAAAGAGAAAACATAATTCTTGGCCGTGTTGTCTACTAAAGTGTTGATATAGGGTAGCGAAAAGTTATCCCTGGGACTAGCTCGATTCAAATCCTGATAATTAACACATATTCGTACTTCGCCATCTTTCTTTGGGACTGAGACTATGTTGGCAACCCATTCTGGATATTTGGCTACTCCAATAAACCCTGTATCAAACTGCTTCTTGACTTCCTTTTTAATTTTGAGAAGCATTTATGGCTTCATCCTCTTTAACTTTTGTCAGATTGGTTTGCATCCAGGCTTAACGGGAAGCTTGTGGACCACTATATTAGTGTCTAGTCCTGGCATGTCTTGATATAACTAAGGGAATACATCCTGATATTCCTGGAGTAGGTCTATTAGCTTGGTCCTAATTGTCGACTTTATTGAGGTTTCGATTTTAACCTCCTTTCGGTCTTCCTGAGTTCCTAGATTTATTACTTCTGTTGGGTCTTTATGGGGCATGATCTACTTTTCCTCTTGCTCAACTAATCATAAGAGGTTTGGTGGTACGGAGCTTTCTTCAAAATCTTTTACAAGATCGACTTCACTAGTGCAAATTGACTGTTCAAAATCGATCTTCAAAGACCCATCAGACACATCCATGTTACTGTTGTCAAGACACTTAAAAGGATAAAGAAATAAACATTGCAAAAGGCACACACAACTAAGAGATTTGGATAAAAATGAAGGCAAAAGATTTATATAGACAAAAAGGTTGAAAAGTGATACACAATATGGAATGATATGTGCAAAAGTCATTTCATTAATAGTATTTGATATAAAATGCCCCTTACATAGGACACCTATCTGCCTTTGGGTGAGGCCAGGTAGGTTGTCATTTCTTGACATTACATGAAAGGGACAAGAAAAGTGCAGAGGCTTTCGCCATGACCCTATCATCAAAATCAAGTCTTAGTAGAAGGACACGAATTTTATGGCTCGGTATCTTGGAGATAGAGGCTGTTAAATGCCCTGTTTAGGATGACCAAGACATCTTTGGTCTTTTGCTCTTCTGATTGGCTTGGATCAATTCGTTCTCCCGAATAAAATATCTCATGGACAGATGGAAACATTGTCGGCTTTGACTCCCCCTCTCGACCTAATGATCATGTCATCTCTTGGTTGTAGGTCCTCTTTTCTTGTTGCTTTCTTGAGTGCACACTGGCCTTAAATCCTAAGCCTCTTTTGTTAGCTTGAGTGGTGACTTGTAAGGCTAGGGCCATCCCTTGCAAATTCTTGCCAAACCCTTTTTTAGCATGGGAACCTTTGCCAACAGTCATTTTTAAACCTGAGTGGGTACTTTTTGACAAATGGGGTTCAACTATTGGCAATCTTTCTCTCATAAATGTCGCATTGATGAACTTGAAGGATTGGAATGATGAATCCGGTGCATCATTATTAGGCTCTATATAGATATCCTCGGTGAAAGCAGTGGCAATCATTTCTTTTTTAGCTTCGATGGTGACTACTTTGTCATCTATCACAAATTTGAGCTTCTGATGGAGTGAGGATGGGACGACTCTGGCGGAGTGTATCCATGGCCTTCTTAATAAGCAGTTGTAAGAAGGATTAATATCTATAACTTGAAAGTCAACTTTATATGTACATGAGCCTATCTGAAGCTATATTGTGACATTTCTAATTACTCCATGACATGTTCCATCAAAAGCTCAGACTATGGTGTGGCTACTTTTGAAGTTGGACTGATCGACAGGGAGTTTGCTTAATGTAGTCATAGGCATAACATTAAGGGCTGACCCATTATCTATAAGCACCTTGGGTAAAATACGTCCCTTGCAATGGGTAGTGATGTGCAGATATAACTGCCCCTGCCTCTAGGTGGGATCTTATCATCAGTGAAGGAGATATAATTATTGGCCATGATGTTGTTCACTAGCTGATCCAAGTTATCTACAGAGACATTCGGGGGCACATATGCTTCACTTAGCACCTTCAGTAATGCATTTCGATGAACCTCTGAATTAAGAAGCAAAGATAGCATGGAAATCTTGGCGGGTTATTTGCTTAATTGATCCACAATGCAGCATTCAGTGTGCTTGATGAACTTGAGAAACTCTATGGCTTCTCTTTAACTCACTACTTCTTTGACTTTTTTAGGCTTAAAATTTTTTGCTTAGGTCTAAGCAGTGCTGGTGCTTGGAGATACACCAACCTTCTATTTTTCTTGAGCTGGGAAAGCATAACACCAACCGCTACGGGTTAGTTGACTAACCCCTGATAGTTCTATTACAGTAGTTAAGGGAGTTAGTTCTCCGATCATCACTACCTGATTCTCGTATTTCCATAGGACAGCTTTGTTGCTCTTATACGGGAATGGTTTAGGTACTTCTACCATTAACTTTGGTGTAGGTGTCAAAGAACTGACCTCAGAACTTGGCTTGCCATAAAGAATGAGGGGTCGATTTCTCCCATAAGGTGGCTTCATGGTTTCATCTCCTATCATGTCAATAGACTCAGTAGCAGGTGTGATCTCACGATAGAATTCTATCTAGCCTTCATTCATTATTCTTTGAACCATGGACCTAAACTCCCTGCATGTTTGTAGGGTATGACCTATAGCTGTGTAGAAGTCACAGAAGTTGTCGGGATGTCTTCCAATTTTTTTTGTTGCATTGAGCAACCCGACTTGAATCAATGCTTGCCAGACCAAGAACATTGGCATCCTTATATCCTCTATGCTTGCCTTTACTTCATGTTTGTTCTTAATGTCGATCATGTTTGCAGCTGGCTCAGTGTGGTTTGGTAAAGGATTGGCGGCAACATTTGGTCCCTAGTTCATCCCAAACTGCAAGACTTTTGAGTTAATTAGATTTTACACATTTCATTTGAAAGATATGCAGTTCTCAATAACAAACCCCGCTGCCTCAGATGGTATTCACAGTGGGCGTTAGGGTTGTACCATTATAGGTATGGTGGCTTCTTTTCTGGGACATAGATTGAGGCCACTAAATGATTTTGGAGCAAGGTCTGTTAGAGCTCCTTATAGGTCATAAGGATGGGATCAAAATGTTGTCTTGGTTAATTTACCCTTCGATTGCCGATGCATTATTGGTTGCTCGATTAGTACTTTGGTGAACTTATGGAGGGTAGCTTTGTGGTGGGTTGGATGGGATTGCAAAGGATGAGTTATAGGTTATTGTATTAATCGGCTGAGGGGGGATGGTGATAGGGCAAGAATACAACATGCTTGGGTAAAAGGGTCAGGTATTTGATATCATTTTAGCTGAGGTAAGCTAGTGTAATTTATGGCATTAGCCTCTCTTTCCTTCTTTTTACTGGCAATAGGTTTCTTGCTTGATCCAAACATTTCCCTGGTTGACATTCTACCACTCTTAATGGTTGCGTCAATCATTTCTCTAGAGAGGACTAGGTCTGCAAATTTCTTGGTGGCATTTCCTATGAGCTTCTCATAATAAAGAGTGTGTAAGGTATGGATGAAAGTGACTGTCATCTTTTTTTTTGTAAGAGGAGGCTGGATTAGGGCTGCTTCCTTTCTCCACCTTTGGGCATATTACTTGAAGCTTTTAGTAGATCTCTTCTCAAAATTCATCAAGGAAAGTCGATCTGGTGCCCAATCCAACATGTGCTGTATTGATTCAGAAAGGCCTTAGCCAACTCAGCCCATGATTGGATTTTCACATTGTCTAGCTCGATATACCACCAAGCTGTTGCCCTAATGAGGTTGTGTTAGAAGCAGTGGATGAGGAGCTTTTCATCTTTCTCATACTTGGCCATCTTTCATAGGTACATTCAAATATGGATAGAAGGGTTAGTGGTTCCATTAAACTTTTCAAACTCTGGGACTTTAAATTTTGGGGGAATGACAAGGTTGGACACCAAAGACAACGATTGTGCATCAAGAGCTCTAAACTTGTCACTCCCCTTGATTACTTAGAGGCATTTTTCCAGTAGTTAGAATTTGTTCACTTCTTTCGCAATCATGGTGGACTTTTGACCTTCTGTTTTCTCTGGTTCCTCATGGTCAAGGGTTATTAGATCTGCTAATGAGACTCCTGCATTCACCACTTGAGTACTAGGAATGAATTAACCTGCCGTAACGAGATTAAGGTAGATGACTAGTGGAGCCTGATTGGTAGGTGTAAGTGTGGGCCGTTGTCCTTGTCTAGTTTCTCCTTGGGCAGGTTCTGGATTATTAGCAGAGGACTTTCAACATTGGGAGGATCATTCCTTGTTTCAGTAGTGCTTGCTTGCCCTTTTTCTTTCATAGAGGCAGTCATTAGTCCCATAAGTTTTGCGATTTGATTTTGCATTTCGTATTGCTGACGAAGCATCGGTCTTGTGATTCCTTGACCATTAGCTCAAGTCGTTCAATATGAGCTTCATGATCACTCTCCATGATTTGCTTATGGCATTGTGTGTTGTAATGGTGCATGATGTAAGGTTTCGTGTTTCTGATTGACCTCGGAATCCCTTGCACTTTTATGGCCCAATCCCATATTAAACCTTTTTTAAAAAAGAATGTATTTATTGATGAGCATTTATGATGTGCTGATGAGTTAAGATAATAAATGATTGATGCAAGTGCAAATGAAAAAATGATGAAATTAAATGTGCATATGCATTGGAGACAATTAATTCTTGGAACAGCTTCGTCAATAACATCATTCATAGAGTCACAAAAGGGTTTTTTCTTTTACAACATGATTACATCTAAAAGTATCTAACATGATTACATTGTGTAATCACATGATCAAGAAAACCCAAAAGTCATTGCTCACGATCTCCAACAGGTGCGATATCTCGTCTTATGGATCAAGCTACTTCAATCATGTTATCTGCCTCTCATTGAGCTATCTGAACATGTTGAGTGAGGTGTTGATGTTGTTCTTGGTAGTTCAGACATGCTTAGTCAATTGTCGCTTGCCAATATAGTTTGCATTGCTCGGAAGCCCTTGTTAGTTTATTGATATGACCTTAATGATCCTGAAGAGACTGTTCTAACTCTGGGATTCTATGAATGAGGGCTTCATTTTTAACCCTGGTGGCTCTTGCATCTCGCATTTGGGCCTCAAACCTTTGATTCCTTTGTTGGTAGGTGGAAACAAGAGCACGTGCCCTCGTAACTTTTCTTTGTTGGTTCTGACTTCCTCCTTTTGCCGATTCAGCTCACGATTAAGAGTGGCGACTTTTGCTTCCCATTCGACTAATGTCTTGCTAATACATCAGGACTTGTTAGCTTTTTTGAGTGTTACAAAATCCTTGGTTAGGCTTTCGAGTTCATCTTTGAAGCGATCCATTTCTTTAATGACTCGATCTATTTTACCGCTCCTACGATAGATATCCATCTCTAGCTGGCCCTTTTCCTCTATAGAGAGATTTCTGTAGCAAAAGATGCTTTTTCTCGCTCGAACTCCTTCCTAACTAGCTCGATCTCAGAAGATGGTTCCTCTATTGGGATTTGCAGTATCCCAGAGTTAGGTGGTGGCAATGAATCATTGATATGGTGGAGTCTCCATTCTTCGTATCCAGGCGTGGTAGGGCTTTCTCTCCAGTATATTTCTATACAATGGATCTTCTTCCAACCTTGGAAAGCTAACTGGATTTTCACTTTATAATTAGGCTCTCCGTATTCAAAATCCCAATGTCCCAAGTCTTCGAAGAATGAGATGAATTGTTGTTGGCACTAGAACTGATGCAATACCAAAAGAGAAGCATAACTGGTATTTCCCCATAATCCCAAGAATGGCACACAAGGGTAGTATCCATATCTGTACACAATTGACAGAGGGAACACCTATAGGGCTCTCCACGTGATTTCTTCCTCCTTGACATTTCATAATTCCTCGACCCAATGCTTTTCTGTCTTATCTTAATGACATTCTTCCTCTAATGCCATCGAAAGAGGACTGATCTTGAAGAAGAAATTTTGCCTGACTCTTCCTTTCCTAACACAAAGATGACCTAAAAGCCATATCTGGAGTGATGGGATGCACCCGATAAACCTTTCTCTTCCCATCCTGTTACAAAAGCTGAGGGTGCAGATAGTTTTGGCAATGATGGTGGAAGCAGGGTTGATGTTACAACATAGTATCATAACATACCCCAAGGTGGATCCTCGCGGATCTAAGGGTGTATACGACTTAAAATATTTTCCTAACTTGGAAATGTCTTCTTGACCGAGAATTTTCTTTGGCAATGTGATAAGAACGAGAATGTATAGATTCTCGACTTGGGGTACAGTGAAAGGGATAATAAGATGAATCGCTCATCTTATTGGTCTCAGATGACCATCACGAAATGGCCAACGCTTAGAGTCGCCACCGATCATTTAGGGCTAGGCATGATCAGATGCCTATTGAAACCTATGTTTTAAGTTACGAAACTCAAAACATCGATCCCATGGTCTACGTAGTACAAAGATTCATCGTTGGGTTCAAGAGTTGGTTACGTGCGATGAGGTACGAACCTCTTTGCGACACCCAAAATCGATACCTTACTAGTTATGTCTTATCTCAGCTTCAATTCTTTCGATCATAACTTGTCATTAGTTCGATATAACCCTCTCTTAATGCATGAATCTTATTGAAATACAAATCCAGGTTCGATAAAAAAGATTTAATCTTATATATGCCCTGAAGAGATGGGGAATATAGAGATGTTTTATAAAAATGACCTTTGGATTTTACTTTAAAAATGGAATGTTACACGTTGGGCACTGGAGAGATACCCACGCGAAACATTACCTTTAATTTTATTTGGAAATGTTTGAAAACGTGAATGCAAATAATCATCACAAAGAAATCATGTTAGTAAGGCAATAAATGAAATAACATAACAGGGACCATTCAATGCAATGATAAAGAAAATGGGTGGACTATTGGAATTTATCTCACTATTGGCATCGATTATTTAGGAATAACCAAATCGATAATTTTCAAGATACATATGGGTTTCTTGATTAAGCAAAGTTTATTTGACATATTCATGAAAGTACAGGAAGGAGAAAGTTTCAATTGAAGTTGAAAGACAGGGTTATAGTATCCCCGTAGAAAGATGGGGTTGGAGTATCCCCTTAGAAGGTTGGGGTTGGAGTATCCCCATGGATGAAAAATAATTTGACAATAAAAGATTTTTTTTAGATCTTGACAAATTTGAAGAGCGGGGTTGGAGTGTCCCCTCGGAAGGTCGAGGTTGGAGTATCCCTGTGGATGACAAATAATTTGACAATGAAAGATTTTTTTTAGATCTTGACAAATTTGAAGAGCGGGGTTGGAGTGTCCCCTCAGAAGGTCAAGGTTGGAGTATCCCTGAAAGTGACACGTCCGACACTCTTTAAGAAATCGAGTTGGAAAAATTAAGTTGATAAAATCTTGTGATTTGGAAAACGAGTGAGCATTTTGACGACTTTTGGTGAAAAGAACTATTGTGAATAAGGATGCTAAAGATGTAAAATGTGTTTGTACCTTGATACAAGCCTATGGGAGGTCAAAGCATATTCTCGAGTCTAATCGGGTTGACATAGAGATATTCGAATGTCTCAAGACGAAATTCGAAAAAACAACTCAATTTTGACCCAAAATCAAAAACAGGGGATAGCATCGCGCTATCTTGCTTCCTGAATTTATTCTAAATTAGTTCAAAGGATTTATAAGGTGGACAAGACACCGTTAGAAAAGTAACTCAATGAGGGTCATCCTAAGAATATTCCCACTACCCCAAAAAGTCACTTTCTAGGGGAATAAATTTTTAGGTTCGGACTGATAGTGCTGTTGGCAGAGCATATGAGGGATACTCATTTAGTATCAAAAAAGTGCAAACAATGCCCTTCTGAAAAGGGAATTTCATGAACCTTTTAGGAAAAATGTTTGAAAATTTTGGAAAAATCATTTAGTGGGCCTAAACGGCCCAACCAGAATACAT
>JBBYHK010029181.1:0-10097 GCA_038382065.1 Adansonia grandidieri | reverse complement strand
TTGCTTTTATGGAGTTTCTTTCCCTTATTTGAAATAACTTTATTACCTCATATTGAACAATGACAGTCCCGTCTTTTTCCTCTTCGTCACTTGGAGGAAATGAAAATTTAAACCTCCATCTTTTGTTTCTTCTTAAAATAATAATAATAATAATGAAAAAAAGCGATGATAATCTGATCTGCTGGAATGTATATTTTAATACTCAACTGTGGAGCAATCCCATAGCTATTTTTGCCCATGATCAAAAAAAAAAAAAAAAGAAGAAGAAGAAGAAGAAGAAAAAATTGGTGAAATCTGTAGGTTACAATTCCACCCCCCCAACTTCAATTTCCTGATTCTCGCCTACTGTAATGGCATTAGCGAGCCTAAAAGTTTAACCAGTGCGAATTACTACCTGGATGACCGAACATGTCAGCCGAATCAAACCCGTACAACTTTTCAGGGGATGCTGGGGAATCGTTTCCATATTCATCCATGCTCACAAATTCTTCTCCTGGTTGCCCTGCTTGTTCAATATCTCTGTCGTTTTCAATTTGTAAGCCGATGAATCCCCTATCTCGCAGTCCTGCCTCTTGAAAACTTGGATTTGTTTTTGTTTCAGTTTCTGGCTCACACTGGTTATCCCAATTTTCTAAACCACCGCCACCACCTTTGCTACTTCCATCAAGAACCTTGCCGGCCTTATTTATGTCACGAGGTTCAGCCAACAGTTCCCTTAGCTTCTGAGTCTGACAATGAAAAAAAAAAAAAACACTAAAGCTTTATGACCCTTGTAAGGAAGCAATTCTCTTAAAAGTAAAAGTACGATTATAAAAATGGAGTACCTGTAAAATTAAAGACTGTCTCTCTTTCTTCAAGGACTCAAATCTTGTTGCTAAGCTGTCGTAATTAGCTCTGAGTATTCGGTAATCTTGCTCTATCTGTTTCGACTTCCATCGAGCTCTTCTGTTTTGAAACCATATAGCAACTTGGCGAGGCTGGAGCCCGAGTTCTCTTGCCAGTTGCAACTTCTTCCTTGGTTCGAGCTTGGTCTCCATTTCGAAAATGGACTCCAGCAACCTGATCTGCTCATCACTAAACCTCCTCTTGTTCTTCATCGTATTATTCTTCTCCTTCTTCCCTGGAGTTTGAGGCGCCTGTTGTGCTATTTCTTCATCCGCTGCTGGATCATACTCGGCCTCCATTATTGGATTTTGAAGGTTTTTAATTACACAGAGAAAGTTTCATCTCCTTTCAAGGTAAATGCATTCAGAATAAGAATTCTACCGTTGGGGTCTGGAGAAATATAGCTGGCCACGATCGGAAGTCCTTGATATAGTTGCTTTCCAAGCTAGAGAGGCGGATGCGAATACGAAATATGAGTACGACATAAATTTTTTTTAAAAATTAGAACAAAGTTACAGCAATAAAATTTTATATTATATAATAACATATAATAAAAATATAAAATTAAAATTTTTAATTAAATATTAATATATAAATAATTTATTAATCTTTTTAAGATTATATTTGAATTTAAAAAATCATCAAATCTGCATTTATGTGACAGTTATATTTGTCCTAGTATTGAAGATTCAATAGAAATAAGATATTTGTCAGTCCACTTTTGGACGTTCATGCATTGTTCTTTAATAATTTTAAATCATTTTCTTTCTTTTTTTTTTTTAATTTCAATCGTCGATGACTAATTGTTTGAGGCAAAGAATAATAAATCTTTCTTATCTGTTAGTCCGTAATGTTGGAAGATGCTGGTTGGTCCTATGTACAACACTGATAGGAAAAAATATTGGACGAACGAAAAAGCTTTATGAAGAGTCAATGTTTGACGTTTCTGCTACTAAACTGTGTACAGAGTTGGTGAGACGAAGACATGGATTAACATATCTCATTTCATAAAACTTAATGACTTAATGTATACAGGTTCGGGCATAAATTTATATTAATATTTAAATATATTTTAGATATAAATATTTTTAAAAAATAAGAAATTAGATAACACATAAATGATATGTACAGCAAAAGATGCAATTACGGTAACAAACGAACAGCTTCCACTTCACTTCATCGGGCGTCTTTCAAGAGATTATTTTCTTTCCAAAAAGAACGACGGCATTTCTTTTCATGTTGCAGACGTTTTTAATCCATGATGATCGGGTGTGATGTCAATTTGACTTTGGATGACGAAGATAATAAGAACATGGGTTTGAACCTGGGCGTTTTTGGAGGTTTTCAATAGATGACAATTCCCAAGGTACTTAAACATTCCCTCAGCGATACCAATAATAATGCCAAAAAAAAATGTTAACGGGTGGCATAAAAGATTAAAAATAAAAAATATATAATTATTATAATATTTTTTTCTTAAATTATGTGAAAATTATTGATAAAATGAAATTTTTTAAAATATATATATAAAAAAGATATTGGTGAATATCTATAAACATATGTTAAATAAACACTAAAAAAATGAAAAATGAAAATTTTTTTGTTAATGATTAGATTAAGAAGATTAGGTTAATTTTAATTAAAAAAATCATGGTTGAGCTAAGCCATCGAAACTTATCATCATCGAGTACAAGATGATCAGGATCAAGATCGGTTCGCCTAATATGGACAGGAAAAGATGTTTGGTTATTGTCAAATGTTAAATCAAAAAAAGAAAGCAAACTTGCCTTTGTACTTACAGCCAAAATGCCAGTCGATTGAATCGTTTTATCAGATTAATTTATATAATTAATTTTAAAAAATATATATTTTATATTTAAATTTTAATATTTATAATTTTTTTTAAAATTTACGACCACCTTTAAAAAAATAATAATACCGATTTAGCTGTGGACAAAGCTAACAAAATTATCTAATACTTCAACAGTCAATTTGGTTTCTTGTTGTGATATTTGGCATATTTCGCTTTCAAAGGCGAGGTCTGAATCCATTGAATGTAACACATAGTTCAATAACCGTCAACTTTGTGTCCCCATTTTTCCTTGGTTTTACATGACTCTGAACAGAGGTGGAATGTGAACGGTACATGGGTTGTTGGACTCTGCCCCTGGTAAGACCAGCTGTCCTAATACTGACGTTTGAATTATTTATTTAAATTTGAAAGTATATTTATTAGTTATAAAATTTGATAAAATATTAAGTTTTAAAAAATTGATTTAAATAAAAAAAAGGAACGTTAAGAATGAGTTTAGCTTGATTTAATTTAATTTAATTTTTAATAATATATGATATATTTATATTTATATATATATGATATAATTTATATTATATAAAAACAAATATATAGTATTATAACGTAAATATTATAAAATATATTAAATTATTTATATTTTAAAACATACATAAATTAAATTTAATATATTTATTTTAAAAATTAAAAATAATAACTTGAATTATTCATTTAAAAATATGAAACATATCTTAACAAAATTTAAAACTTATGTTTTAGATTTCATCTGAACATGTAAATATATATAATTAATATTATACTTTAATCTCTGATCCGAATGGACCCATGAAAACTTCTAGTTATCCCCTTCTGGTCAGGAGCTTAAGATCGATGCTTTTTCGATGAGACTTCCTCCTCTTTCTTCTTCCAATTCTCCAATCCCCAAACAGATCGGAGGAGATGAAATATGTTCAGATACTTAAACGAGCCCTTTGATCCAATAAGCTGTTGTCTTGAATCATTCTTAGCATTAAGTTCAAATTTCAAGTACTTATTGAGCTTGTCATGGTACTTGCCAGCTGAACTTATTTGATGTAACTTGTTTAATATAATTATTTGAATATAATCGAGGTTAAAGTCCACTGACATCTTTTGTGGTTAATTTGGACTCTTTTTACATTACATTCTCATGTTTTTTCCAGGACAACTCCATGATTAATTATTTACGCTCTCATAAGGATTGGTTGTTCATTTATATTATAAAATTATTAAAATATTTTAATTCAAAATATTTCCATAATATATTAAAAAAATTAATAATATAATTCTTTGTGTGAATGAAACTTAATCACAATGACTAATTGAAAAAACCCACAACATGCTATATAGCAAAGGTTCAAAATCATAAGAAATGTAATTAAATTTTTTTCTGTTATTATGAATATAAAATTTAATTTAATTAATTTATATAATTATATTTAAAAAAATAATATTTAATAAATATAAAATTTAAATTTTAGTGACCCCATTTATTATTATTGGAACCACTTTCAATCTACTAATAAAAGTGTCTTGATTCTTTCCTGGCCTGTTTGATAGTCGATGATGGACAGGTGATTTGAGGTGGGCTACCAGCTGTAACGCGTAAGCCATGAAAAATTGAAAGTGTTCACATTTTTTTTTCGTTTTTATTCTGCATGTTGCTCCCTTAGGAATCCATCCTATTAGAGGCGTAGAGGCTAGAGCTAAACCCCCAGCCTTAAAAACCCACGAATGATTACAATGTTTACCATTATTAGAAGGATGCAGCATGGATCGTCCAGTACCTAAGTTACTACTTTTATGAAATTTTAAATACAAATATATTATATTAAATATATTTTATTACGTTAAATTTATTAAATATATTTTATTTAAAATTATGAGATCCAGGCTGGATTCGCTTTGTTTTGGTGTACGTACTAAATTGAAGCATGGTAGCGACAACTAGGTTAGGTGTCCGAAGTTGGGCTGCCTTATAATTAAAGACTGCGTGCTAAGGGACACCATAAAAACCGAGTGATTCTGAAAACGATGCGTTGATATGTCATTGAACGGCCATAATTAAAGCGTGGCGTGGATTTCCCAACTGTACAGCAAGGCATCGTGTCTCGAGACAAGGCACGCGCTGTTAGACGATCGGCGCAAACTGCCAAGTGGCTGCCGACAATGAAAACAAATTCGAGTTGCCTGCACTCAATTTCAATCTAGGTTCGCAAAGATTAGCTGTCCTCATCCCTCAAAATTATTAAATTTTTTTAGTTAAATTTAAATGAAAGTGTTTTCAAAATTTTTTTAATTATTTAAAATAATATTAAAAATATTTTTATATTAATATTTATAATAAATTTAAATTAAAAATATTTTTATTATTTAAAAATTAATTTAGATCAAATTCACACATATTATAAAACTTATTATTTAAATAAAAATTTAAAAATTAATTTAATTAATTTATATAAATAATTAATATTTAATATATTTAAAATTTAAATTTCTGGGATTATTTTAAATAACCTCTTTATAAAAGAAGCTTTAGTTGTCTTTTTAGTTAATTTCAAACACCAAGTAGACACTGGGCTCTCATCATTGGGGTTTTTTCAAATCATACAAGGCTGTTATCCATTCGCGAACTAATCCAATTTTAATTTTGTGAACATCCAAGTTTAATTTGATAATTATAAAATTAAATTTTTTTAACAACTTAAGTAATGAATTGAATTAAATTTAAATATTTTAATATACAATTTAATAAAATTAAGCCTTTATTATTATTTTTAAGTATTTAATATATAAGCCATTCTCCCATTGACAAAAAAAAAAAATGCAGGTATACAAGTAAATGAAGAAAATATAATATTTAATGTCCACATTTATTTACTGCGTATAATATTTGCTGCGAGTACCATGGATATCTTATTTGTACAATGGTAAATCAGTTATGAGTTTCAATATAATTTCTTCTTTGCTTAATAGTTCATTTTAGAATGTGCTATTTATAAATTAAGAATTTTCGTTAACGAGCACTTTAAAGTACTTTTTAACACTAATATATTACTTGTAATATTAACATTGCATTAATGTAATAATTTATAATTTAATTTATCATTTTCAATGCATAAGATGATGACATTATTATATATAATAATCTTAAATTAATACGTACTAATTACTTAATATGTATTAACATGTATGAAGATACCAGTTTCCGCTGTTGATATGTATTAACAGAAAGTGACCTCTCTCTCTGTTTCCGCTGCTTTCATATTGTGTTGGTCAAGTTGATGAAGTCAAAGTCTTGATGTGTAATTTTACTTGGTTGCTAAATTATACTATTAATTAATATATAAAATGCTTAATTTCATAAGTTTTATTTAGAGAATATATAAAGAATTGGGAGTAATTAATTAATCTTCTAATTTGTTCTTAATTAAAATAATTAATTAATTCTTGAAAAAAAAAATTGACTGTTTCGTTTCGTAAAATTCCAATTTAAATACTTAAGTTGACAGATTAAACCCAAACAAAAAATATTATTAAAAAATAATAACAATACCCAAACATAGATATTCATGGAATAATTACTATTCAACCGCACCCATTGGCCAAACAAAGCACTTCAAATCATATTTGACTAATACAAGTTTGCGTTGCAATAATCCATAATTTTTAATCTGAAACCCTGATGATGGATGGAATTGGCCCTTATCATTCTAAGTTTATCCCTCAAGCATATATTTTCTTTAATTTCCTAATAAAAGTTTTATATATAAGAAAAAGATAATTTTCTTTTCAAGTTTCTGCTGCATGGGATTGTTTGGGTTAATTTTTTATGAAGTTAAAAACCTTCTATGAGTTCGGTTTAGTATAATTGATTTATTCACTCAATTTAAAAAAAAAATATTTTATAGATTTTAATTTGAATTTCGACATTTATAATTTTTTTAATTTTTGGATTGTGATTTTTTTTAAAAATAACATAATAATATTCATTTAAGAAAAAAAACTAACTAAAGTTCTAATATTATTGTATGAGTATATGAGCATTGAAAACTTCTAAATGCATCCAATCCAATGCTTGGAAACTAAGAACAGCTGCCCCGTTGGTGGATCATATTTTAAAATTCTGTCTGGCTTGAGAGACAAGTTCAAACGTTAAAATCTATGAAAAGTTCATCGTTTGCCTATATAGACATACATATATATATATATATATATATATCATGAAAAAACATCCTAAATTGTGTAAAAGCTTAAATAACCTCACAAAATTGTAATTCACGTCCCTGAAAAACTGCCACAACCAGAAATACAGCGGAAATTAAAGCAGCCGTCTCATATTAGCCCCCAACAAACTTCCCAATGATCCCTGCCTATATTCTCTATTGTTTTGATTGTTTCTCTGAAACACCAAAAAACTTCTCTAACTGTGAACCAGCCTGTTTTTTTCCCGCTGGTTCGAAAAAAGGAGAGAAACCAAGAAAAAAAATCAAACCCTTCTTTTATCTCCGCAATTCCCCTTGCGACCGCCCAATTATGTTTTGGATTATTATTTCCCTTTCTTCCAACATTTGTTCCTTCTATCACCGCCGCCGCAGCCGCCACCACCACACTGTTCTTGAGATATTTTCTAGCTATTTCCGCTGCCATCATCATCATTTGCTATAAGCTAGCCCCATTCGTGTGTCGTGTTGTGCCATGTTCTTTTTTCCTACTTTGTCATTCCTGGACTCCGCCATCGGTTTTGCCACCATAGCCTTCGTTGTTCTGCTCCTCCTCCTCTCCCTTTTCTCCGTCGGTTTCATATGTCACCTCTGCTTTGAATCCCGAAGCTCCCGTCATTTGCAGAATTTCAACTCTCTCTGGGCCTTCCGTTTCATTTTCGTCTTCTTCCTCACGTCCTAGGCCTTGACCGAACTGATAAGCCTACCCTTATTTCGCAGACAGTTTCTTTTCCCGCTCTTGCCACCGCTAACCGTGCAGCAACAAGCCAACCTCTGCAACGTCCACCTTGTTCTCTCTTTAAGGTTCTTCGTGCCTGGTTTCCTTGTATCCTTACTTTTCATGCTTGATGTTTCCGTCAAGATAACAACCCCAGAAGCTTCTTCAGCGTTTTCTTTGTCTTGGCCTCGTGTCTTCCCATTTTCCTTTTACAAATTCACTTTGTGTTATTTCCGGGTCCGGAGGTACGTTTCCCAGAAGATTTTTATAATAGTTGGTTCGTCTCCTGGCACAGCCATGGTCAGACGACGGTTTTGTATGCCTACCCTTTGCTAAGCACCTTTTTGTTCGCCATTGTTGGAGCTGTCTTCACATTGTCGTTCATGTTATCATTCCGAAGAGTTGTCTCTCATGTAATCAACAAGGCCCTCAGGGTTCGAATCTTTGCCTTCGCTTTGACAGTCACCAGAGGGTTGCCATTGGAAATCCTGTTCATGGGGTCGTCTGTTTTTTGGTCACCACACACCACCACCTCCGATGGAGTAGCTCCATTGCACAGTGGTTGGAGAGGACATTTTGGTGATTAAACCGATCGCAGACTCTTTGGCCGCCGGAGGAGGAGGATGAGGAGTAGGAGAGAGTTCCCGGGGGAGTATGAGCTTGGTTCTGTGTAACGACATGGGATCCCTGAGTCCCTGATTAGGGAGCATAGCGGTGGATTTCAATGGTGGTATAGTCAAAATCATCCGACTGAGAAGAATTTCAAACTTCCAGATTAATTCAGAGTTCAAATATGATGCAGGCAGTGATTTTCAAGGATACGTTGGATAAATTGCGCTTTCCTCTATTATTGAATCTTTTAGCAGCCAGCCATACATTACTATTTCTTTTGTTTTTGGCGCTGTTTAAAATTTTTGTTTTTGTTTTCCCAATTTCTATAGTATATACATAGAGGAAAAGGAATTTTTGCACATAAAATGAGTGCAATTAATAGATTGTATCGAGCATTTGTTCTTTCATTAGTTTTCTTTTATTTTATGTTTAGTTCATTTTGGCAAGGAAATATACGTTGAATCTATTGCGCCAGTTGGATGCTAGCTGATTAACTGATATACTAGTGAAATTTGCGAAACCCTTTGGGGTTTCAAACAGGAATGAGTTAACTAAACTAAAATCTGAATTAAAAAAAAAGTACTTCCGAAGAACTATATTGAAGCTGGAGAGTGCGTATGAACTCTGACATAAAAATACTGTTGAGGTTTCGTTGCCTTAAAAAGAAAGAATAGTAAGTGATATTTAAGATATCGTTTTTATGATATAATATGTAAAAAGAAGAAAATGGAGATCGCAATGGTGATTACATAAATTCTATAGTCTTAATTTATCAGCAATTAATTCAACGGCCGGGCCAAAATTGAAGAATATTTAGATCGGAAATGGTCCATCAGCTTCAGCAGCAGCAGCAGCAGCATGCTCTAATATTGAGATAACATTGGGATTTTGGGGCATAGTCTCCTCCGTCGTCGTTTCTCGTTGAAGCCTGCATTCTTTCCCTGTTTATTTTGGTCTTTTGCCGATAGAACGAAATTCTTTGCTGGAACGAAGACTACTGGTTTATTATTCTATTATTTTATTCATAGATGGGGCAAGCATTTTTTTTATTCTTCGATTCTAAATTACTGATTTGGGAAATAAAATTAAAAGAAAAAGATTAGATACGCGTAGCCCTCCTCTGGGATGGTTTGGCTAAGTTGGTTAAGTTTCTTTGTCTGGTAAGTAACATGATTATGGCTTGAGTAGGATAATTGAATTGAGTGTAATTAATATAAATAAAAAATATATAATTTATTTATTTTTATTTAAGTGTTGATTTATTTAATTGATTGAATTTAAAAATAAAATATTATAAACTGATCGAATAAACTTTTTTAAATTGACTTGATCAACTAACATCTATCGAAATCGATCAAATTAAATTGAATAAACTGACTAGATTCGTTTTGATTGCTTTAATCTATTAAATTGACTACTGCTCAATCCTAATTGATGGTAAAAAAACATATATATAACATATCAAATTTTAAAATTTATTCAATTTTCAAAATCAAGAATTACACTTAATCTCATCAAATACAATCATGTATGGGATTCAATACAACCAAAAAAAAAAAAATATTTTATCCTTATTTGATGCACTGACAACATAAATCTATATACTATTAATGAATTATATTATAAATCTTATTAAAAATAATGTTATATATATTTATTTTTTAAAAATTGTTAACGAGACAACAGTAGCATTAACTGATTAATTAATACATTATCGATATATCAAACAAATTTATATTACTAGAATGTGGCAATATAACCCATTGCTCTTAAATATTTGAATATAGTTGGATAACTATACTAATTGGATTATTGATATTATTATATAATA
>JBBYHK010029170.1:0-10101 GCA_038382065.1 Adansonia grandidieri | reverse complement strand
AGGAGAGGTTACGTTCGCAAATATATATATATATATATATATATAATGCATTAAGTGTATAAATATAACGATATTAAAGTGTCATCATTTTCTGACATTTATCTTTCTCATATATATATATATATATATATATATATATATATTATTCGGTTCTAATTTTCTAGCCAAGTGCTGTCACGAAACTCTCTGATGGGCACATTTGTGATGAAAATTGGCCTGCAAATCTACTTTCCTTGCACTCGAAGTGGCTTATCATTAAAATGTATAACAGTTGTGCACATCCATTGAACCATTCTTCCCCATTTTCTTTGTAGGGATTTAAAGACCTAATTGTTTCTACCAACATGGTTAGCGCTACCTTGATTTGGTGTTCGACCTGATCAATGAAGTCTACCATTTTGATCTCCACATAACCTAATACCTTGAGGAATATGACCATAAATACCCAAAGCCATCACGCTCGTGATCCTCTTCTCTTCGAAATTTTTGGTGATATAATCTCGAAGAAAGCTCCAAGGAATCCAAGTATTTCCTCCCTCTTGTTTTTCAATGAGTTATGTCTTGTTAATCCCTATCATTCTAGCAAGCTTTCGACAGTAACCCATCTTATTTTTTTGAAATATCTTGTCAAGATTTGGAGTTTTAAGGCGTAACAATTTCAAGTATCCCTCAATAGTTGAGACCATATGTACCTCGTTGAATACAAAGCATCTATACGAAGGGTCCCAGAATTGAATTATGGCTCCCATCAAATTGTTGTCCACCTTGATTGGTTGCTATGTCCCCCTATTTTACTCGAAAAACTTCATGTCTAGATGAACTCTAAGATCCCCAAATGTTCATATGTTCGTTAGATCAATTAAGTCATTTTGTGCAAGATCAAGGAGGATTCTTTCTTAAAAAGTTTAGACACATCCGACTGGTAAACAATCACCTTCTACCAGCTGAGCTGCTTCAGATTTGGCCTTCAAATCATCTGAGGACTTATACTTGACAGATTCAGACTTCTATAAGCTTGCCATTTATGTTACTTGAAAGTTCCTCTTTATCAAAAAATAGTTATGTAGCAGGGTATTCCAACGATGTCATGATGACGTGAGTGCATGAAAGGAAAAGAAAATAACATAAAATGGTTAGAAAGATAATAATAATAATAATAATAATAATAATAATAATAATAATAATAAAAGTATACATCTTAAAAAAGGAAAGATAATAAAAGTATACATCTCAAAAAGGTTAAGAAGTGTTCCTTAATGTGCCTTAATTTGGGTTATTTCTACACGAGGGTTGGCATGGCTTTATCCAAAAGTTGTCCTCTTAGGCATTATTTATATGTTAGGTTCGGGATTTTTGGCAAACCCAAAAAGTCCCTAAATTGCTCCTTGACATCACACATGAAGGATGAGCAAGGTACCTCAATCCTCGCCCATTATAGGCTTTAATCAGGAATGGTTCAATTTGAGTGGGAGTATTTCTTTAGTCATTGCGAAGGTTATCACCCCATGAAAGCTTTGGCACTCTATACTATGAAAGTATTTCACTAACCCATGTGAAAGTTGACACCTTACGAGAGCGTAGTTACTTTACCATATAAGAAATATTTTTTCACCTAAAAAGTATTCAAAGAAATCATTTTACTCCCTTTGAGAGACTTTGTCATTGGATTTCATTTTAATATTTTACGTATAAAAGTAAAAGTTTAAATCTTTTATTCTTATTTAATTAGTTTTTTATTTAAGTTATTAAAAATTAACCAAGACCTTTAGTATTAAAAATTATCGATTAAACTCTTCATTGTGCTAATAGAACTTAGACAAAATTTTCTCACTTAAGAATCTCTTAAAAGTCAATCATTTATAATTTCTTCGAGTTTCATCGCCAGAGAGATCTTAATTAATTTCAATTAAGCAATTTATTTTTAAAACACAAATAAATTATTTTACAAGTTTTTAATTATTTTTTATATAAAAATATAAAACTACATTTAATTCAAGCAAGTTAAGTGAAATAATTAAATGAACGAGAAAATAAGCAATAAATAAATAAACAATTAAAATGAAATAATGCTAAGCTTAATGGAAATGAAATAATAAATAAATATTTAGCAAAGATAGTTTATTCTGAAATCATTACCAGTATAGACGTGTTAAAAAAAAATCTCATACAAGTAAAATAAAAAAAAAATGCTAATAATAATAATTAATAATTCACATGTGGGTCGGGACACGCGTGGGTCAATACGCGGTTCCTGCAAGGGACCTTGGTCCTCAAAGAACAAACTATTTTTTTTTTTTTTTTTTGGTTCATTTGGCTGGCTCCCTTTAAGCCGCCGAGACAAGTTGACGGAACTCGTTTCCGAGGACTGGAACTTCATATGGTCGTTTGAAATTTCAAAGTTTTCCAGTTTACGATCGCCGGAAACAGGAAATTCCAGAATTTTTTTTCTTTTTAAATAGATTTCTTTTCTAAAACTTTTCTTAAACTTGAATTTATTTTCTTTCTTTCTTTCTTTCTTGGAACAGAGAAAATATTTTTTAATAAAATTATGATACTTGAATTTTTGGTTAAATTGATATGAGAATCAATGTAATTGATGTAACTCTTTAAATATATTATTAAAAATAAATAAAATAAAAAATAATTTTTTTCTAATAGATTATGTACGTATCTTGAATTGACCTGCAAATAACCATGTAAACTCAGTTGAATTTATTATTAAGATTTTTTTTTTTAATAGGTTAAATTCAGTTGAATTTCGTCTAACGTAAGCCAGAATATTTGTCTTAATGGGTTGTTCACAAAGCATGCACAACCCAGGAGCTTTATCTACTGTTTTGGCTGTTTTGCTATCTGCATCTGCCTTTTGCATCTTGACAATTTATATATTTTCTTCGTCTCTTTCTCTTTCTCTTATTTGTTTTTTATTTTTTAAAGCAAATTTGATGATTCGTATTTGCATATTTATATGTAAATATTTTTTATTTTATTATCATGTTCAAAGTATTATATATTTATAAAAATTTAATATATTAATAATTTATATTACATAAATTTTAACATATTTGTATGTTTATATTTTGTTCATATTTTTTTATAGTTAAGATTGCTAAAATTTAACTTCTAATCACTGAACTAAAAATCTAGTATTGACTAATAAACCATAAAGCTATAGACTCATATTATTTTTTTATATATACTTTATATATATATCATATTTAATTTTATTTTATAGTTGTAACGTATGCAAAATTATTAAATTTATATTTTACGTAAGCTATAAAAGAAAATTAAATTATAAAAATTTGGTCACCGTGGAACTTGTGATTAATTTCTTTCCTTTTATCGTAATTGGTTAATTAAAAGCTCCAAAACCTTATTGCCAGCGTATTTTATTTGCTAAATGGTTTCTTTTAATTTGGTTTTTGGTTATCAACTTGATATAGTAATTCGAGAATTCGTATTATATTTGAATTATTTTAATAACATAATCTTCTTTAATATTTTATATATTTATATAAATTTTGATATATTAATAATTTATATTATATTAATTTTAAGATATTAATGTATTCGTTTTGTTTTCATATTATTTTTTATTTTATATCTTATTTTATATTATATTTTAATTATTTTTATGTCGTACAAAATTATCAAACTTATATCTTCCTTTGCGAGAACTGTATCAGATTTAGTATATCTAATTCATCAAATTTAATCAAATTTCTAAAAGATATATATATATATATATATATATGAACAAAATTTAAGCTTGATCTTGCTTTGGGTGTAAAATTAAAATCAATCATGAAAAGATACCCAACAGAATTTGATGCCTCTGAACCATCCTTCCTTAGAAAAGCACTCTAGGAAGTTTAGTTAATCTGATGCTATTGTAGACTGGATATTTTCTTGAGACCCACAATTTGGCCCTTAAAGTTTGAATCGGATTTTAAATTTGATAAGGCCACTATTACCTGTTCCTGAAATGCTAAATTTAACTAAGGAGTTTATAAGACCAATGCTGCTTGGGCCTAACAATTGGATGAGTTGTAGACCTAGATTCTAATTGGGCTTAGGTCATGCAATAGTTGGGGAATGAGACATGCAATAGGAAGCCCATTATACCTTTGTCATCATCATCATCATTATCAGATAAAATTTCAAAAATATGCCCTCCATTGAGAATAACTTGAAAATAGTCTAAAAGGCACTAATTATTTGAAAAAAGGGAATGAAGAAAAAAAGAAATTGTTAAGAAGGAAATCATAAAGACTAAATTACATTTGCTGAAAAAATTTTCTCTTTCCCAATCTACTTCCTAGACCCTTCCCTTATTTTTCCTATGAGATTCTCATAGCCGTTTCTCTCTCGTAGCATTGCCAATCCAACGATAATGAAGATCCAGAGCAAAAAATCTTGGTAAAAGAATAAAAAATTTTGATGGAACAGAAATTTTTCAATTATAGCCTAAGAAAAAGTGATAAGGGGAGCAAGAATAAAGTAAAAACAATGACGAAAGTCGGAGCTAACAGGGTTGCTATTATTCCAATCACCGGTTATATGCAGAAGCCTTGCAATAAATATAGATTTTGAAAGCAGTTCTTCTTTCTATTCCCCAATGTGGTTATTCAATTTCCTATAGCAAAATCATTTTGTTAGACGGTATGCTCAGCCAAATTCTAATCTTTAAATGGAACTATCCTTAAAAAATGGATTGATCCTTTGACTTTTAAAGGAAAAATAAGGAAAGGGTCAATTTCTTGAAGAAAACAATATGTAGTAAAAATAATACATATTGTTGGAATATTTTTAAAATAATTATGTCTTCAATAATCATCATTTTTTTAATTATTTATTAAAAGTGATGTCTTTTAGTTGTTAAGTGATATGGCTATCCAAATAAACTTATATTTATATCTATATATAGAGAAATTTATTTGTTTATAAATATAACATATGTATTGGAAGGCATAGATGTACCAAAAAAAAAAAAAAAATCTTTTTGATAGTTTTGCTATACATTACTTAGTTTATAGTAGATTGATTCGTTAATGTCAAACATCATCAATCATTGGGTTTCATTGATGTTTATATGCAAGTAATTCTTTTACATACCAAATTATTGGTATGGACGAATGCAACTTTAAAATAAAGTAGCATTTATACACGCTTTAAAGCCTTCTTCAAATTTCTTATTATTTTTTATTCCCTATTTACTAACACATATAATAAAAATAATATGTACATTTACCTTAAAATTGATTGAAAAAAACTACAAGAAGTTGATTCACCTTATAAAGGGGTGAATCCCTTAAAGAAAATAACATGTGCAAATAGTAAAAGTAATATATACACACAGTGTAAATGATGTGTCCGTATGTCCTAAAATTGATAAAAATTAATTGAACAAATTATAAGAAATCGGTTCACTTTGTGAAGGGGAGGAAGCATTGATTTAACCAAATCTTCTCTGATAAGTGTCGATTGTTAGTTGTTGGCATTCTTTGGGTTTGTTTTTATAGGGAACTAAGGCTTAGAGTGCAAGAATCAAATATACCAAAGTAGATTCATTCTCCCCTTCTTCTGTTTTATCTTAATTCTTTTCGTTCCTTTAGTTTTTTATAAGGTTAATATACCATTTCCTTTAGTTTTTTATAAGGTTAATATACCATTTGGCCCGTGTACTATAACCTTATTCATAATTTGATACCTAAGTTATATTTTTGTTATATAGATTAGTCTAAAGTTCAACAATACTTACGTGAGATTTTTTCTTAACAAATAGAATTGCAACATGTGGCAGCATTTTAAAAAAAATAAAAATTCTTAATTGCTAACTGGCATTGCTAGCACGTAAGCATGCCACATGTCAAAATTTTATTAGTCAAAAATTATCATGTCAGCATCATTAAGGTCTTAGACTAACGTGTGTAATAGAAATATAGTTTAAGAAATTGTGAATTTTTTTGGGTACTAAATTGTCAATTAGGTTATAGTATAGGGTCAAATGGTATATTAACCCTTTCTTAGACTCTTAGTATATCCAAAAACAATTTTAATATGTTTTTCATAAACTCAAAGTTTCTAATTTTTTCTACATAGGTTCAGCTTTTAAAATTTTTCAAGAAAATTGAATTTTATTTTTTATCTCATTTTATGGTTGCCCAACAAAAAATACTAAATAAAAAACAAAACATAATCCAAAAATGAAAAATAAAATAATTAACGCTAAAAATGAAAATAAAAATAAAAGCCAAATAGGCCGAATGGATTTGGACTTCAAAACTCAATAAATTGGGATAATTGGACATGGACCGATCCACATTTAGATTTCGAGGTTTAGTAAGAACCTATAATTTCACAAATCGATTTAATTTTCATATTACAAGACACCAGATAAAATGGGGTGTGTACATACAACAATGATGAATAATTGCTCTATTGTATTTCCAGAAATTTGGATGATCTATTAGTGTTCCAAATTGCCAAAATTTTACATATCAGAGCAGTGAAGTTTAGATTTATATTACAAGTTATAGGTAAACAATTCAAACATGGTTCACTGGACTCCAAAATAGTATAACCTAGTGGTAGTTAATTTTTGGTTGAAAGAAGAGCATCACACAACATTTCAAAATGAAGTTGGAAAAATCATCAAGATCTATATTGATAACATGGATTAAAATTGTGATTACAGATACATTTTTAATCACATCATATTTATCAAAATTGTAAATATGAAAATATTATATGGATCAATCATGATAAATAACAGTGGAAAAAAAAAAATCAAAACAGAAAAATAGTGACTATTATTTAAATCGCTGGTTCGTAGCACTGGAATCAACCATAGTTAGCCACTAACTTACTGCAAGTTGTGAGGAGATAGGTTACATATTTAACCTTCTTTTGAATTGAGGAGTTATCGCCAATTCAACTAATAGGCCAAATGTACATATTTGATTGTATTACCTATTTCTGTATCATCTGGTGTGCCAATTCACCTTTATTTTGATCATTTCTCATTGTCGAGTATATTTAAGACCATTGTTATCCTCTAGTCATATCAATGGGCATTTGCAAAGAATTTCTGTCATGGTCTTTTCGTTTGTTCTGTCTTTTAGCCATTGATCATATCCCTGAATTTTAATAACTTTGTTTTGATTAGAAAGAATTATTTAGCTTGAGTGTTGTCATTAGAACATCCAAGCCAAAGAATTATACCATTCACGCAGCATGCCAAATGCTTTAAAGTTAAACAAAAATTCGAACATAAGGAAATAAAACTTTGTATATAACTATAAATTTATTAATAAAGCATACATCCAAGCCAAAGAATTATACCATTCACGCAGCATGCCAAATGCTCTAAAGTTTAAAAAAAAAAAATCTAATATAAGGAAATCAAACTTTCTATATAACTATAAATTTATTAATAAAGCATACATCGTATAAGATAAGAGATGACAACAGCAAAACCATTCAAACAACACATTTATTAATAATCTAATCATCGACAATTGACTCGTGATCAAATGAATGCTTACATCTGCTAATTAACACTTTACCATATAAGAAGAATATCTAAAAAACCTTGTGTATAATGTAGGGAAAACAAAGGTATTGCCATAACCCATGATTCAAGGGCTTGTGTATGATGGAGTGAAGGAAGGGACTGAGAAGTCTTTTGGCATGGTAGATAATTAAAGAAACTTGGACATTTCTTCATTTGGCGCTTTAAGCTTTGGCAAGGCAGGCAACTTAGGCAATTCTGGTTTGGGCAGCTCTGGGCAATTCAGGCTTTGGCAACTTTGGAACTTTAGATTCTTGGGGTTTTGATAAGTTAGGAAACTTTGGTGGTTTAGGCTTTGGCAACTCGGGAACCTTGGATTCTCCAGGTTTTGGCATGTTAGGCAACTCTGCTTTTGTTAACTCTGAGAACTTTTGGCAATTCAAGCTTTGGCAACTCAGTAACTTCGGGCAACTCTGGCTTCGTCAACTCTGGAACTTTCGGAAATTCAAGCTTCAGCAACGCTATAACTTTTGCTTCTTCAGGTTTTGATAAGTCAAGCAACTTTCGTAATTCATGCTTTGGGAGCTCGGAAACTTTTGGCAATTCTGGCTTTGGCAACTCAGGAGCTTTGGGCAACTCTGACTTCGTCAACTCTGGAACTTTAAGCAATTCAGACTTTGGCACCTTTGGAACTTTGGCTTCTTCATGTTTTTGCAATTCAGGCAACTTAGGCAACTCTGGGTTTGTCAAGATAGAAACATTGGTAAAATTTAGGCTTTGGCAACTCAGGAACTTTGGGCAATTCAAGTTTTGGCAACTCAGGCATTTTTGGTATTTTTGGCTTTGGAACTTCTGGCAACTTAGGCTTTGGGAGTTCAACCTTGGGGAAAGGGGGTATTGCACGCAATTTTCGTTTAGGAAGCTCAAGTTTCTCAGGAATCAGTGTATCTAAAAGATGTCGGGCACCAACCAAGATTATGTTGTTGCTCATCAGTGACAAAATGATAAGCAAAATTGATAGCATAAATAAAGGCAAATGGTGATAAGCCATGGTCAAAAAACAAATGCTTTAAAATGATTTCTAGTTGCATGCTTGTTTATGCAATTACATGAGCTGATGAAACTTTTATAGGGGTAGTTAAGTGGAGAACACGAGGATTTTCGTTGAGAAATTTTACATTTTGTTAGCTCAACTTCTCACCTATTATTCATGACTGAGAAGTAAAGCTTTCAAACAAAAGCTGCTCCCTTGCATGTCATGGAAAACAATCGAACTCTAATATGATGACACATCCATTCGACTCTTAAACATAATTAGTTATAAAGTAACTTTATTCAATACTTGCTAGTTTATTCAAGAACTTTGATACTAATGGGTTGGATATGCACTTACGTATATCTTATGATATAAATTGACAAACTAAAATACTTTTCAAGGATAAAAGGAATTTTTTAAATAGGATTACTTTTAGTTGAATTTCGACTAACTTAAGCAAGAATATTGTTCTTAATAGGTCATTTAACAAAACATGCACCACCTCGGAGCTTTACCGGCAGTTTTTGTTGTCCTGCTGTCTACATCTGACTCTTGCATCCGAACATTGTTTTTATTTTCTTCGTCTCTTTCTACTTTTTATTTTAATTTTTATATAGATTTAATAATTTATACATTCATATTCAATGTATTTTTGTATCATTATCACGTTTAAGAGTATTATATATATATATATATATTTGACACATCAATAATTTGTATTACATAAAATTTGACATATTAATATTTTAATTTTATAATTATATTATATTTTTCCATGATATCAAATTTTAATTATTGTTTTATGTTTTATTTGTATTATACCAGAAATTATTAGATCTATTTATGTGAGAGCTATAAAAGAAAATTAAATTATGAAATTCTGGTGATTGTCACCTTAGAAAGTGGAACTTGCGATTTATTTTTTAATTTTATGTCTTACACTCTTTATTTAAAAATGAAAATCTTAATTATTTTATTAAAAGTTTAGAACCTAGCTTTATTTGATTTGCTAGAAAGAACACGGTGTTCTTTCTTTCTCGAGTTAGATCTATTAGTTCAGGTATTTATATTATATTTATATTATTTTTATATTATAATCGTGTTAATATATTATATATTAATATAAATTTTGATATGTTAATAATTTATATTATATTAATTTTTAAGATATTATTATATTTATATTATGTTCGTATTATTTTTCATATAATATTATATTTTATATATAATTTTAATCTGAATTTCTGTCAAAGAACATAAAATTATTCTCTTATTTTTCAATAAAAGAAGGATACTAAAATAGTCATAAAACGAGTAGATCAAATATACTCATTGGCATTCTGGTGGGTGTTGAATCCAACAAAAATAATTTTTCTATTCTAATAAGATTTTTGTATATAGTGATAAGTATGATCGTTTTCACAGGGAATGGTAAAATCTGATTTCCTCTAACAATCAACAAAATAAAATGCGGATTTTATGAAGTCAACTAAAATTAAATGAAATAAATAAACTAAAAATCTATTAAGAATGCAGGACAAATTAAATG
>JBBYHK010029159.1:0-10102 GCA_038382065.1 Adansonia grandidieri | reverse complement strand
TAGCAAAAAGTGCTCCACATGTCACAAAAATGGTTATCTCCATAGCTTCAACTACTATTTTAAATTGGTTGTAACCTAAAAATCCATCCATAAAGGAAAATAAGCATTTTTGGTTGTGTTGGCTAGTAAGATGACAATATGGGGCATAAAAAATTATCTTTTGTGCTGGCTCAATTTAGATCTCTATATTCTACACACATTCGTACTTTACCATCCTTCTTAGGAACTAAGACTATATTGGTTACCCATTTAAGGTATTTGGCTACTTTGAAAAATCCTATCGCAAATTGCTTTTTCACTTCCTCTTTAATCATCAAAAGCATTTTAGGTTTTATCCTTCCACGCTTTTGTTGTATAGGCTTACACTCAAGCTTGAAGGGAAGTTTGCGACCATAATGTTAGTGTCTAATCTAGGCATGCCTTGGTAAGACTAGGCGAACACATATTGATATTCTTGGAAGAGACTTATTAGTTTGGTTCAGGTTTATAGGTTTATAGAGGTTCCAATTTTAACTTTTTTTCAATCTTTTTTTGTTTCGAGGTTTATGGTTTGAATGGTTTCTTCATAAGGCAATATCTATTTTTCTTCTTTTTCAATTAGTCTCAGTAGGTCTGGGGGTATAGGGCTCTCTTTAGAATCTTTTTTAACCTTGATCTCTCTTGTTCATATTGGTTGCTCAAAATTGATATCCAAAGTCTTAGTATGAATATTCATTTCATCTTCATCTGGTACTTAAAAATATAAAAAAACAATATAAGTGAAAAAAAATGTAGAGAAAGGTCTAAGCACTAGCAAAAACTGCAGAAAAGAACATGAAAGATAAAATGCGTAATGCTTAGTCATTTTCATTAATAAAAATATGCCCATACAAAGGATCTTATAATGCTCTTAGCTGGAAGCATGTCTGTTTAGTTCATAGCATACTTTGAAATAGCCTTGAACAGTACAAGAATCTCGGTTTTAGTCTAAATACTCAAAACAAATCCTAGAGAGCAAAACCAGTCTTTTGGTTTATTGTTAATGTCTTTGGTTCATCAATTGCATTGATAGAGACATCCCCAAATGCCTTGTTTAGTAAAGCATAACATTGTCGGATTTGGTATACACATATCTTCTTGGATAGTAAATTTCTTAGAGCGATGGAAACATTATTGGTTTATATCCCATGTCCCAACAGACGACCGTAATTTTTTCACGATTCTTTTGAGCTTGTTTTCTTTTTTGCAATGCACTAGGCTTGAATCTTAACCCCTTTTCTATTGATCTATTAATAACTTTCAAGACTTTGACAATTTGTTTGAGGTGCTTTTTTCAAGTCCCTTTCTAGCTCAAGAACCATTGGCAATAGTTAACTTTTGACAAGTATAACTGTTCTTTAATAAATAAGGCTCATGTATTGGCAACCCCTTTTGAGAAAAATGGTGTTGACAAACTCAAAGGATTAAAATGAGGGCTCTGGGATGATATCTTCATTGGGTTCAACATATGAGGCATCATTTGAGGTAGCAAAATGATATCTTCTTCTTTTTCGATGCTGACAACTTTGTTTTAATGATGAATTTTAACTTTAATGCAACAATGATAGAAACTACCTTGTAGAATGAATCCAACCCTTCCAAATAGGCAGTTATATGATAAAGTAATACCCATTACATTAAAGAAGACTTCATAAGTGCCTGGGCTGATTTGGAGTGCAATGGTGATGCTTGCCATAACATTTCTATAAGTTCCATTAAACAGTCAAACTACCATGGGGCTATTCTAGATATGAGTTACATCAAGAGCGAGCTTGTTCAAGCATGATATGAGCATTATATTCAGAGTGACCTATTATGAATGGGCACTTTTGGCAATGTGATATCTCGTAGCCTATTTGAATAGCCATTCTACTCATGTGTAACTCAATAAGAGTTTAGGATGCACTGGCTTTAGTACTAGATTTTGGTTGTTATTTGACTTCCATTTTTCTGTCTTTTTTCCCCTAAAGGTATCTCTTTTGTCTAAGCCACTTTTTATTGCTTCATCAATTGTTTCACACAATATAACTACATCAATAAAGCTCATCAGAATTTTCTTCACTACCTCTTCATAATAAGGTATTTGTAATGTGTCGATAAATCTAACAATCATTTCTTTCTCTGTCAATAAAGGGTGAATCTGAATAGCTTTTTTCATCCATCTTTGAGTGTACTGCTTGAGTTTTCGTTAGCTCTTTTTCATCCATCAATGGTAGGTCTCCCCTCATCTAAGGCATTGATAGATGGACTAATGTATTTGTCTCTCTCCTCATAGAACTCAATTTTGGACTAGTCCATCATCCTTTGGAGCATCCTTAGGAAATGTATGTAGGGTTGTAGACTTTACCCTCGACTACAGTGGCAGCAATATGGTTTAATGGTTCTTTACTCTAGTTTTCGACACCCAACACCATTCTTACATTCACAAAAGCCTATTGTACTTTACTTATCGAGATATGCTTTTTTTGACCCAACATTTTTTCCCTTTAATCATCGCATTCATTATTGGCTCCATATGGTTAGGAATTGGATTGGCTCCAATGTTAGATCCAGGCCCTTGTTTGACCTTAATCACACCTTTTTCTAGTAGGCCTTGCACCTTTCTTTTAAAAAAGGTGCAATTTTCAATAGGCATTTTCATCATACCATTAAGGGGGCCATTAACTGACCTACCAATGGACAAAAGTAAATTTCTTTGTAGGAGTAAGGAAGTTGTTTGAAATTTCCCTTTTTTAGGGTGCTTGTTAATTTTTTGGAGCTCTTATATTGTTTGCATTACGAGATTATGCACTCTAGGCTATGTTTTAAGCAAGATTTGGTACAAAGCTCATAGTTGCAATTATCTCGATAGAATAGATTAGTTGTGGCATCGATGAGTAGGGGTTAAAACTTGGGTGCAACATTTTCAGGAAGTACATACCTTGCACTGAGTATAGATTCTGATTAAACTTGGCATAACGTTCGCTAAAAACATTCACCTTCTTCTCCTTACCCTTAGTTATTGACTTCTTGACTAACTCAGATGATTCTCTAATGGATATCTTGCCACTTTTCATAGCATCATTAATCATTTTGCCTGATATAACCATATTGGTAAAATTTTTCATGGCATTTTCCATTAACTTTCATAGTATAGAGCTCGAAAAAGCTGATGAATATGACTGTCATTTCTTTCTCGATAAAAAAAAAGTGAACTTGAGCTGCTTCCTCTCTCCATCTCTAAGCATATAGCCTAAAGCTTTCAGAGGATTTCTTTTCCATGTTCATAAGGGATAAACGATCAGGGGCCCAGTTGGACATCTGTTTATATTGATCCAGGAAGGCATGAGCCAAATATGCCTATGCTTGAATTCTTTTGGAATCAAGCCCTATAAACCTTCGAGTAGCTACCTTAGTTAGATTATCTTAGGAAAAGTAAATTAGCAGCTTTTTGTTCTCCTCATATCTGGCCATCTTATGGCAATACATGCAAAGGTGTGCCATAGGGTTCGTAGTCCCATTATACATTTCAAAATCTAACACTTGAATTTGGTAGGATGACAAGACTGAAAACTAGTCCCAAAGATTTTGCATCTACAACCCTAAATTTGTCACTTCTTTCAACATCTTGAAGGCACTTTTCTAATGAGTGATACCTATTTAAGCCTTTATCATTTTCTAAAGACCTCTTCACTTTTTCCTGTTTCATTTGTTCATAAATGTCGAGGACTATCCCAAAACACTTGAGCTAGATAAGATGCTGCTGCCAGGTTAATGTAAATAGTGGTTAAATGGACAAGATATTTACTATTGAAAGATGTTGTTCATGTAATGCCCCTTCCTGAGCATTGGTGGCTTTAGTACCACCATTCAAGTTGCTCTTAGGATTAGCCCAATTTTTTTCCATGTCGACTATGCTCATTTACCCTTTTTTCTTCAAAACTTTGAACAATAGCTTAGTTACTTCCACAATCTGAGATTAGAGTTCTTCATTCTTAAGGAATGATTGCTCTTGAGAACCCTTATACATAAGTTCAAGTCTTTCCATGTGAGCTTGGTGATTATTTTCCATCACTTTCTGATGATTACAAGTGTTATACCAATGGCAAACTATAGGTTCAATGTTTTAGAGCACCTTTAATTTAGATTATTATTGGATTAGACTTTTATTATGTGTCGTGAGCACGTTTGATAGGATAAAGATGAGTATTCAGTTAGATGAAAATTAACATGAATGCAAAAAGTGGTAAAAGAATTTGATTAGTCATGCAAATGCACATAGGACAATTAAACTTAGAGAGTAGCTTCATCAATACCATCTTTCATTAAAGCAACAAAATATCCCAATTACACCCAACTACATTAAAAAATGCACACTTTCCATAAAATACAATAGTTTTTGTTCATGGGCTTCGATGGGCAAGATGTTACGTGTCAAGAATTAGGCTACATCTATCATGTTCTCACCCACCAACTAGGCTAGCTGAATTTGCTTAGTGATATAGCAATAACAGTTTTGATAATTTTGGTATGTGTGATCAACTATTTAGAGTTTTCTTGCCTTCATTGTTCGGAGGCTTTCATAATTCATCTTAGCCTTGGTGAGCTTGAATATAATGCTCTAAATTTTGAATTCTGAGTGTTAGATTCTCATTCTCAACCTGATTTGCTCTCAAATCTTGGAGTTAAGCTTCTAGCAGTTCATTTTTCCTTCAGTAAGTTGATGTAAGGGGATAAGTTCTAACAAGCTTTTCCCAATTGACCCTGGCTTTTTCTTTACATTGATGTAGTTTCTTCTTGGGGGTAGCAATTTTTTCCTTTCACTTAATTGATGACTTGCCAAGGCACCAAGACTTGCTAGTTTCACTAAAGGCCACATAGTCTCTTCTTAAAGTCCTAAGATCCTCCTTGAAATGGTTTTTCTATTTGATAGCCCAGTTTATCTTGTTATCCTAGAGGCAGAGGTCTATTTCTAATTGACTCTTTTCTTCCTTAAGTGAGTAATTTCCTTAGAGAAGGTCACATTTTCTTATTCAAACTCATGCTTGAACAATTCAATCTCAGAGCAAAATTCATCACTTGATATGTATGATGTTCCAACAATAGACAAAGGTAAAGAGTCATTAATGTGATTAATCCTCCATTAGTCATATACTAGGGTCATACTGCTTTCTTTCCAATACTTATTTACGCAGTGAGTTTGTCTCCAAGCATCGAAAGCTAGCTGAACTTTTGACTTGTAATCAGGCTTACCATTATTGAAACTCTAATACTTAAGTTCTTAGACAAAGGAAAAAAATTATCGACAATGAAATTGTCATAAGACTAGGATGGGTGCATAACTAGTGCTTACCCATAATCCCATGAGTAGTACATAGCTATAATCTCTAGATAGGTATATGATTGTTTGTGGTGGAAACCAATAGGCCTTCCATTTCACCTTTTGTCTACTGAGGTTATAGAATTTCTAGATTCATTGCACTTCGAACTTATCTTAGGGCCATTCCTTTTTAAGGACCTTGGAAATAGGATCGAAATTAGGTAAGAAGTTGTTTGGCATCCTCTTTTCTTCAAGACAAAAGTGACTGACAGCCAGATATGGAAAAGTAACACATATATGATGAATCGACCCGTAGCCATTTTCTTAGAAAAACTGAGAGCTTGAATAGTTTTAGCAACAATAACAGGTGTGATATTGATGTTGTAGCATAATTGGGAAAAAAGATCTACTACTGTAGCTTTAACATAGCCTAATGTTTTCAAAAACATGACCAGACTATATATCCCCAGAGCATAGATATCTAATGAATCAACCCATACCTATTTTCTTACAAAAACTTAGAGCTTAAATACTTTTGCCAATGATGGCCGATGTGAGATTGATGTTGCAGCATAATCGGGAAAGGGATCTACTACCAAAGCTTTAACATAACCTAATGTTTTCAAAAATATGACCAGACTATATATCTTTAGAGCATAGATATCTTGAACTTTTCAGATCTCAATGGTACATGCCATTGCTTCTTCTAAATTGACCCTTGAAATGCACTCACTATTCCCTTTCATCTTGATACGATCCTTGATTATGACTTTGTTGACTAAAGAATTTGACCTAAAATCTTGAAAGTTGAAGGATACAAAGCCTTACAATATATTCTATCAATCTTAGCCCTTTCAATGTTAAGTGCCATAGCATATTCACCAACTGTAAAGACCATATCATCATGATTAAAAGTGAAATGATGATGTGCTAGGTTTCAAAACTGAGATGCTGCCTATAGTAGACCAATATCCAAACAGAATTAAAGCAAAAGGGCTACGTCTCCGTATCTTTTCATGAATAATTCCCTATTGGTATTATCCCAACTAGTTCATATATATATCTTGCCAATCATCTTGACATTAGCTTATCTTAACCCTTCATACATTGTTGAGACATAATCAGATTTGAGAATATCCCCATCTTCACACTTCCAATGCTTTGAACATGCTCAGACTTTCTTAAAGGGCTTCAGATCTGAAGTGGACTATTGCTCCATGATAGACACCTCTTGATGAACAATAAACCACAGGTTAATTGTCCATAATAATGATGATTACAATGAAATAATGCATGCATCAAATAAAAGCACAAAAAGGAAATGAGTTAGTGACTGCAAAAAGTAATAATTGTAAAAATAAGGGTATATATAAAAATAAAAACAAAAATACATCATAAAATTTGCCCTAACAATAGGCGGTACGATACCTAGGGGTGAAGACAATAATAAATGACAAATAGATAGCATAATAGTGTGTCTGGGTTAAAATTGCCTATAGCAAGGTGACATGATGCCTCACAAGGATAAAAGTAACCAATTACGTGGTGACATTCATTCATCACCACCTATGGCATGTGTCACCACATGCCCACCTTTAAAACTTTAAACGATCTGAAAGGCATAGGTGCCCGACTTAAAAATAAATGATGGTTGGTCATGGTTGAGCCTTTGAGTTATCCTTTGATTGGGATTTGGATTTTTCATAGTATTATGAAGAGTAGAGAGATCATTGGGCAAATGGCTCATCCAACTAGTCTTAGATGGCCACTACTAAATAACCATACACTTGGAGTCACCACTGATCATTTTAGGCTAGGCAAGATTGGATGCTTATTAAAAATAGTATTTGATGGACTACAAAGCTCAGAGATTTGTTGGTTGGGCTTAAGGGTTGGTTACATGCATGGAAGGACTAGCACCCCCACGATGCCCGAAATCGGTACCTAATAACTATGTCTCACTTTGGTCTCGGTTAAATCGCTTTCATTTAGTCTTTATTTTGATATAATCCTCTTAAATGCATGAAGTTTTGGTGGAAAATACAAGTCGGGGTTTTGAAGAAAATTATATCACCTATGTGCCTCGAAGATGTGAGGAACATAAGGATTTTTGTGAAAACAATGTTCAAATTAGATTTAAAAAATTAGATGTTTCATATTAGGCATTGGAGAGATACCGACATGAAACATTACCTTATAAATTTTATAAAAAAATGAATTTTAAAGATGAATGCACAATAATCATTACAAAAGAAAACGTGTTAGTAAGAGGAAAAAAAGAAATATAATAATATCATAAACAAGCAATCACAACCAAAAGAACATTAAAAAAGAGGGACGATCAAAATGTAGCACATAATTACCTTTGATTATTGAAGAGTAATCGGGATGAAAATTTTAGAGATAGGTCTGTATTCAGTGGTGATTGGAGGGAAAAAGATGATTTTAATCAAAGCAGTTTAAGGAACTCGAAAGGGAAAAAATTTTGGATTTTTCTAGTCAAGCGAGGTTGGAGTATCCCCTCGGAGAGGTGGGGTTGGGGTATCCCCAAAAATAGAGGTAGGAAAATATTTAAGAATAAAGAGAAAATTTGAATCTTTAATTAAAAAATAGGGTTGGAGTATCCACTCGGAGTAGTGGGGTTGGAGTATCCTCAAGGATAGAGTTAGGAAAATATTTAGGAATAAAGAGAAAATTTAGACTTTTAATTAAAGATGGGGTTGGAGTGTCCCTAAGGATAGAGCTTGAAAAGTATTTAGGAATAAAAAGAGAATTTAGATTTTTAATTAAAAACATGGTTGGAGTGTCCCTCAAAACAATAGAGTTGAGTATCTCCACTAGCAAAAATTTTAATATGAAATCATTTGTTTTTATTTTAGCCTTACTCTGAGTTAAAAGGGGCTAATATTGCAAGGCAACCAACTAGATGCACTTTAAGACATTCAAACATCTTGATAAACAAAGATTCAAAAATCAAGTTGAAAATAGAGGACAACATCATGTCATCTCCATTCCTAAATTGTTTTGGGTGCATCCAAAGACTTCAAAGGGTGAATGTTGTACCATTAGAAAGGTAACTCGACAAGGTTTAATATAAAAATATTTAAAAAATCCTAGAAAGTCACTTTCTAGGCAGAATTAATTTTTGAAGTTAAGTCTATCTCAATACTGGCAGCATGTTCAAGGAAGAGGCCATTATAGACTTTGGAAAATCATTCCAAGCTTATCCAGAATTGTTAGATCATGTACAATAACTTTTCAAAAATGAATTTGAGAACCTTTTAGGAAAATTTTTTCAAAATTTTGTAAAAATAATTTGATAAGCCATAATGGCCCAAAGAGAATGTTGCATACTGGTTCTACGGGTTCCGAACAACAATGGTTTGAAAAATCATAACTCCCACGTCTGGGATGATCCGAGGGCAAATAAGACATCATTAGAAATGTCATTTGATACCCTTGAAGGGAAAATATTAGAAATCTTTAAGGAAATATTTTGGTTTGAAAATGTTTTTCAAATTCGGACTACAGTGTTACCAAAGTAAAAATAGGGGTTATTCGATGTTTCGAGTTTCTTAAGCGTTGAATTCAATTTTTGGACACCTGAATGTCCATAACACAGTGGATAGAATGACAAGGGCATGATAAGCTCATTCCATAACCTAGAGCAGTTTAAGATGATTAAACAACCCGTTGACCATGCCATGAATGTGTTAGACTTGAGATCAAGGCTTAGTATTTTTTCGACTAAATAAGGTTATGTTTGCTTAAAAAACAACATCTTTAAACTTGTATTATCATGAATCCAAAGCTAAAATGTTTGCTTTGTCCCTAGGATTGGAAGACTAATTTTATGAAGACATTAAATCCATGTTATTTTTTATATATTAGAGGGAGCATGAACTTAACTTGGGGATTTCTTTTAAAAATTAGATTTTTAATGAACAAGTATGCATCTTGATAGGAATGACATGAACAAACATAACATGCACTAAGATGAGCAAGGTTTAAACATGCAAACACACACAAGTGACATATTAACATGGAAATAGGTGACAAAATGTGAAAAGATGACAAATAAGGTGCATGAACATATTTAAGCAAAGAAATGCAAGCTGAAGGTGTGAAGGCAGCATTTTTATGTCATGAAACTCCTTAAATACAAGAAAATGCATGGATATACATAAGACATGTTAAGGTGAACATTTAACATGTATTAAGCGTGTGAAAATAGATGAAACATGATAGAAAATGCATAAATAATGGGGTTGTTTTGATGACATAATGAAAGACAAGATATTTGGCCTACCATGCAACATCAAGGCATTGAGAACATCAACACTCTATGACTACCACAAACAAGGTCGTAATAGTGCATGAGAACCTTAGATGGTAACATACAGAGGTCACTAAGATGATGAAAATGTTGAAAAATCAGGGAATATGCAAAGTCAAGTGGAGAAAATATACCAAAAGCTTTAAGCTTCAGCCTTTTCTTTTAGCAACGGTTTTAAACTTCACCTTTTGGGGGTTAAACAGCAAAATAGCGATGAAAAGTAGGGGCTTTTAGTTAGGTATGGATAAATGGGAGTTTTGAGAAGAAATATGGGTGAAATAAAGATTTTTGGAAAGACTTTTGGTGATGGTTTTAAAGTGATTCGAAAATGGAGAAGAGTTTTTTTAGTTTTTGGTGGCTGGGGAATATTGAAGGAATGATTAGAAGTAGGAGTTTTCTACTAGGAGTCTCTATTTTCTTCTTGTTGGTTGATTCACTTCAACTGAGTC
>JBBYHK010029118.1:0-10108 GCA_038382065.1 Adansonia grandidieri | reverse complement strand
GAGAATATGTTTATGGTGCCCAGTCACAAAAAAAAGAGAGATTATTATGTGAATCCAAGTTTATCCTAATTGAAAGACAAACTTCAATTCTAAAAATGGTTATAAGAGAAGTTTTTCTTATGAAACCAAATCTTCAATATCATTTATCCCATTGAGGAGAATGTGTTTATAGTGCCAAATCATGAAAATAAAAAAAATTATTATGTGAATCTGTGTTTGTCCAAATTGACAGACGTACATTAATTCTAAAAATGGTAGAAATATAACTTTTACTTATGAAAGCAAAGTATCAATATCATTTATCCTAATGAGGAGAATATGTTTATGGTGCCCAATCTTGAAAATAAAGGAGATTATTATGTTAATTTATGTTTGTCCAAATTGATAGATGAACATTAATTCTAGAAATAGTAGAAATAAAAGTTTTTTTATGAAACTGAAGCATCAATAACATTTATCCTGATGAGGAGAATGTGTTTATGGTGCCTAATCATGAAAAAAAAGGAGATTATTAAGTGAATCTAGGTTTATCCTAATTGAAAGATGAGTTTTAATTCTAAAAATGATAGAAAGTGAAGGTTTTCTTATGAAACCAAAGCATCATTATCATTTATCCCAATCAGGAGAATGTGTTTATGGTGCCCAATCATGAAAAGAAAGAAGATTATTATGTGAATCAGGTTTATCCCTATTGAAAAATGAACTTCAATTCTAAAAATGGTAATCAAAGAAGTTTTTCTTATGAAACCAAAGGTTCAATATCATTTATCCTAATGAAGAGAATGTGTTTATGGTGCCCAATATTAAAAATAAGGGAGATTATTATGTGAATCCATGTTTGTCTAAACAGATAAATGTACATCAATTCTAAAAATGGTAGAAAGAGATGTTTTTCTGATGAAACCAAAGCACAGATATCATTTATCCTAATGAAGAGAATATGTTTATGGTGCCTAGTCACAAAAAAAAAAGAGATTATTATATGAATCTAAGTTTATCCTAATTGAAAGACGAACTTCAATTCTAAAAATGGTTATAAGAGAAGTTTTTCTTATGAAACCAAATCTTCAATGTCATTTATCCTAATGAGGAGAATGTGTTTACGGTGCCAAATCATGAAAATAAAAATGATTATTATGTGAATCTGTGTTTATCCAAATCGACAGTCACACATTAATTCTAAACATGGTAGAAATAGAAGTTTTTCCTATGAAACCAAAGCATCGATATCATTTGTCCCAACAAGGTGCATGTGTTTATGGTGCCCAATCATGAAAATAAAAGAGATTATTATGTGAATCTTTGTTTGTCCGAATCAATAGAAGAACATTAATTCTAGAAATGGTAGAAATAGAAGTTTTTTTATGAAACCAAAGCATGAATATCATTTATCCCAATGAAGAAAATGTGTTTATAGTGCCCAATCATGAAAAGAATGGAGATAATTATGTGAATCCATGTTTATCCCAATTGAAAGACATAATTCATTTCTAAAAATTATAGAAAGTGAAGATTTTTTTATGAAACCAAAGCATCAATATCATTTATCCCAATGAAGAGAATGTATTTATGGTGCCAACTCATGAAAACAATGGAGATTATTATGTGAATCCATGTTTATCCCAATTGAAAGACAAAATTCAATTCTAAAAATGGTGGAAAGAGAGGTTTTTCTTATGAATCCAATGCATCAATTCATTTATCCTAATGAGGAGAATGTGTTTATGGTGGCCAATCATGAAAAGTGTCACAATGTACCCTGGGGTGGATCCTCGTAGATTTGTGGGTGCGTATGATTTAAAATATTTTCCTAACTTAGAAATGTCTTCTTGATCGAGACTTTTCTTTCACAATGTGATGAAAACGAGAAAGTACAGATTCTTGACTTGTGATACAGTAAGGGGAGACCATAAGATGAATTGCTATCTTATTGGTCTCGGATGACCATTATGAAATGGCTAATGCTTAAAGTCACCATCAATCATTTCAGGCTAGGCATGATTGGATGCCTAGTGAAACGTATGTTTTGAGTAACGAAACTCCAAACATTGATCTTGTAGTCTACGTAATACACAGATTCATCATTTGGGTTCAGGAGTTGCTTACGCATGATAAGGTATGAACCTCTTTGCGACGCCCGAAATTAGTACCTTACTAGCTATGTCTTATCTTGGTTTTGACTCTTTCGATCTTAACTTGTCATTGTTTCGATATAACCCCTTTTAATGCATGAATCTTGTAGAAATAATCCAAGTTTTGATGAAAAAGATTTAATCTCATATACACCTCAGAGAGATAGAGAATATAGAGATTTTTTATAAAAATGACCTTTGGATTTTACTTTGAAAATGGAATGTTCCACTTAGGGCACTAGAAAGATACCAACGTGGAACATTACCTTTAATTTTATTTGGAAACATTTTGAAAACGTGAATGCAAATAATCATCATAAAGAAATAATATTAGTAAGGCAATAAATAAAATAACGTAACATGGATCATTTAATGCAATGATAAAGAAAATGGGTGGACTATTAGAATTTATCTCGCTATTGGCATCAATTATCTAGGAATAATTGAATCAACAATTTTTGAGATGCATCTGCATTTCTTGATTAAACAAGGTTTGTTTGACATATTCATAGAAGTTCAAGAAGGAGAAAAAAATTAATTATAGTTGAAAAATAGGGTTGGCATATCCCTTCGAAAAGGTAGGGTAGGAGTATCCCCGTGGATGACAAATAATTTTGACAAAGGAGAATTTTTTTTAATCTTGACAATTTTGAAAAGCGAGGTTAAAATATCCCCTTGAAAGGTCAGGGTTGGAGTATCCCCATGGATGACAAATCATTTTGACAAAGGAAAGTTTTTTTTAATCTTGATAATTTTAAAAAGTGGGGTTGGAGTATCCCCTCGGAAGGTTGGGTTTGGAGTATCCCTGTGGATGACAAATCATTTTGACAATGAAAGGTTTTTTCAATCTTAACAATTTTGAAAAATGAGGTTGGAGTATCCCCTCATAATGGCGAGGTTGGAGTATCCATAAAAGTGACACGTTCGACATTCTTTAGAGAGCTGAGTTGGAAAACGTAAGTTGACAAAACTTTATGATTTAGGGAATGTATGAGCTTTTAACAACTTTTGGCTAAAAAATTATTGTGAATGAGGATGGTAAAAATGTAAAATGTGTTTGTGCCTTGATATGAGCCTATGGGAGGTGAAAGCATATTCTCGAGTCTAATCGGGTTGACATAGAGACATTCGAATGTCTTAAGACAAAATTCAGAAAAACAACTCAATTTTGATTAGAATCGAAAATAGGGGACAGCATCAGGCTATCTTGCTTCCTAAATTTATTCTAAATTGGTTCGAAGGATTTAAAAGGTGTACAAAACACCGTTAGAAAGGTAACTCGATAAGGGTCATCCTAAAAATATTCCCACCACCCCAAGAAATCACTTTCTGGGGGAATAAATTTTCAAGTTTGGATTGATAATGCTGCTGGCAGAGCATATGAGGGACAAGGTATGTCAAAATTTGAAAAATCACCCCAGACTCATTTGGCATTGAAAAATTGCAAACAATACCTTTCTAAAAAGGGAATTTCATGAACTTTTTAGGAAAAATTTTTGAAAATTTTGGAAAAATCATTTCGTGGGCCTGAACAGCCCAACCAGAATACATGTTTAGATTCCAAAGGTTCTAGACAATTTGGACCTGAAAAATCATAAATCTCTCATCTAAAATGATCCGGGGGTGAATAAGACATCATTTTAATGATAATTCGACATGCTTTGAGAGAAAAATATCAAAAAATTCATGAAAATGGTTTAAGATTTTAAAGTGATTTTTCAATTTGCAATAGTTATGCTGCCAGCAGGGGACAAAGCAAAGCAGGGGATATCTTTTATTTTTTGTGTCTACGGGTCCAAACTCGAGTCATTGACATTCAAACATCTATGACTAAAGGGAAAGAGTGGCATAACCATCACAAGCTCATTTGCATAGCCCAAGAGTAGTTTGGGATGATGAAATAGCCTGTTGATCATACCACTCAAGGTTTTGCCTTAAAAAATGGCACAAACATTTAGGGAATAATTGTAAGACCATTTTCACTTCAAAATCAGAAGATTTGAGCTTGTTTAACTAAGATTCCAGATCTGGAAAACTTAATTTTCCCTAAGATATTTACTAGCTTTAAGGAAAATGCTAAGTTCATGCTAATCCTTATTGGTTAAGGTTAACATGCTTGGCTTGGGGGGTTTTGAAAATCAGTTTTTATCAGTCATCAAACATGCATTTTATCAACAAACATATAAAGGGGATGGCACATAACATGAATGGGGATGCTAATTTTACTAATGGCTTAGACAAAAAAAGTGTTATGCTTTTTGACAAGAAAATGTTATGGATGCTGAAAATGACAATGATTCATGCAAGTTAATGCGTAAATGTGCTTAAAATATGTTAGGCTAATGATTCATACATGGATTAAGAATAACAAGATGCATGGATATGGCCTAAAATGCATGAGCAAAAGCTATGAAACTGATGGGGATGAAATAAGGCATTTCGCATACCAAAGAGGCATTAAGGCATCCAAATCGTAAACTACCATAACCAAAAGCCACAATAATGCATGATAATCCTAATAAGGTGGTGGAAACATGGAGAGCTCACTAAAATGATGAAGATGCTGAAAAACAGAAAATAAAAATGGTAAAGTGAGAAGTATTACCAATAAAACTTCACTTTTTGGCCAAATAGTTGTAGCAACAGAGCTGGCTTGAATTTCCCTCTTTTCCTTGTTGTTAATAAGCAAGAAAAAGATAGAAACAATGAGGTTTTGGTTTTGGTATGGATAAGGGTGATTTTTAGAATGTGTAGAGGTTGAGAGTGAGAGTTTTGGGCCTGTTTTTGGCTAGTGGGTGAAGAGCTACGGGATTTGGTTTTTTTGATGTGTGAATGTGTTTTTTTGGAAGCTAAAACAAGTTGGAATCTAACCTTTTTTAGCTGAGATAGAAGTGGTCCCTTTATACCAGCATTTTGGAGCCAAATTAGACGTGTTTTTGGCTATTTCTCAAAGGGGACAAGGTAATGTCAGCATGGTGGCTATAGGGTGGCTGTAGGGAGCAACTGGCTGCCAATGTGATCGACATAGGGTCGCTGGTTTAAATGCTGAAATGATTTTCCAGCAAATAGGGTGGCTAATGCTGTATTAGTTAACAAGCTAGGGAGTAGGGTGATCATGTGATATTGACCTTTTTTGATCCAATTTAGACTTCAAAAAAATGTTATAATTAATTCAAAAGTCTAAATTTGTAATCTGATATGTGTTTTAATCTTTCCTGATGTAAAGAAATGAGTTAAAATCGAGTTTTGGATCAATGGTGGATGTAAAAAATGCCCGGACCATGAAAATGGCTTGCATGTATAGATACATTGCATAATGTATCGATACATTTAGTCCAAAAACCTTAATGGTATCGATACAATGAACATTGTATCGATACTATGAACCTTTGTGTTGATACTATGAACCACTGTATCGATACATGTTGATATGTATCGATACATTTCTTTATAGAATGCATGTTTTGATTTTGGCATGGCCTAGTATCGATACAGGAGGTCCTGTATCGATACAGAGGCTCATGTATCGATACATCTACATGTTGTATCAATACAAATAGGGACATTTCAAAATTTTAGATCATTGGAGCATTGTATCGATATGTGATAACCATGTATCAATACATTTAAGTAAAATTGTGAATTTTCTCATATCTTTTGTCCTTAGACACCTTGAACTATGTCATTTGACGCCACATCTTTGCATTTACCTTTGATATGATCCCTAGGCCTTCTTGACCTCCTCAAAATACTTTTTTGTCAGGCGACATGATCGTTGCCCCCTCTCACATCCATGTTCCAGATTGCTAAAAAATAGCCCAGACAAAATAAGGTGTCTACAGCTGTCCCTTTTTTATCGTTACTGAGAATCATGAACAGGGTAAAGACAAATAGATACTCTTTTGTCCGGGGTGGACTAACGTTCCCCAAAACACTAAGGTGTTAGGTTTTCTAAGGTTTAACCCCCTTAGGCAGGTATGGAGTAACGTGGAATTTTTATGTGGGTGCCGCCAACTTGTGCCGACTTTGACTTAAATCTAGGTGCCATCAGCTCATGTGGGCTTTGACTTGGACTTGGGTATCACCAGCTCATATGGGCTTTGACTTGGGTGCTGCTAGCTCATGTGGGCTTTAACTTAGACTTGGGTGCCATTAGCTCGTGTAGGCTTTGACTCAAGTACCTCCAGCTCATGCGGGCTTTGACTTAGACTTTAGTGCCACCAGTTCGTGTAGGCTTTAACTCAGGTGCCAGCAGCTTTTATGGGCTTTGACTTATGCCATCAGCTGGTGCAGGCTTTGACTTAGACTTGGGTGCCACCAGTTGGTGTAGGCTTTGACTTAGGTGCTACCAGTTGGTGCGGGCTTTGACTTAGACTTGGGTGCCACCAGCTTTTGTGGGCTTTAAAAGAGTGCCACTAACTTGTGGGCTTTAAAAGGGTGCCACTGACTTGTGGGCTTTAAAATGGTGCCACTGACTTATGGGCTTTAAAGGTTGGCGACAAAGTTTTCGATAAAACTTTTACTTCTAGTTTTTCAAAAATTTATGACAAAATTTTTTGATGAAAAAGTTTTCACACTAGTTCTTAACAAAATGCTTAACAAAGCTTTTGATGAATGTTCTTGATAAAAGTTTTTGATGATAGTTTCTAGAAAATAATTTTTTGACACTGGCCCTTTGAATAATAATTTCTTAATAAAAAGGGTTTTGACATAAGGTGATGAGGAGAAAAAAACCTTACGTGAATGACACTTGGTTTGTGAAGCTTAGAGTACTTATCAAGAATTCCTTGAAGGTTCAGTACACCTGGCTTGGAGTGATACTGTAAAAATGATGATGTATGATGGTAATGTGAATGCATGATGTGGAATGCTATCATGATTGCATGGTGTGAAGTCTAATATGGGAGATAGTCATAGTTCTCCTAGTACGTCATTCAGACTCTTATAGGGATGGCAATTTGTCTTTGATGTGACTATAGACGAGAATCTTCCTCATCCTGCTAGGGATTGTAGGTTATCCTGGCTCTACTGGGGATATGACCAAAAATCTATTCTCGAGAATTTGGACTATTGCATTTCCCGATTCAGGAGGCTTAATCATTTTTCTGACAATTGGAAGGCATTGTCAACAAATTTGAAGACTATTTGCCTGATTAGGTTAATGTCTCTGGTTTTGATAAGATTCTGATAGAATGCATGGGTCGATTTTTGGTAGCTTAAGATGGTTTTTCTTGAGATGTGGCTTGTGAAAGCAAGAAATGGTTTGGTGTATGGTCATGCTAAATGGGTGTTTAGACGTGAAAAATGCATGATCTTGATGATTAGGGCATAAGTAGAGTTCCTTGTGTTTTTTTTTTTTTATTTTTGATGTAATTTCATGATGTCCTTATGCATATTTCAGTTGATTATCAAACATTATCAATTAAATAACAAGTGCAATGTGAATTGTACAGGTGTTAAAAGAAACAAGGCAATATTTATTCATGACAACAAATATACATAACTTGATATATCTTTTGACAAATAAGTAATAGGGTAGCCAGAAGGATGATCTTTTGGGTGAAAGATGCCTCTAACAATCATGACATGGATGTTCTTTAGGTGCTTTTCAGAATCTTTCTCGAACAATGAATATGCCTAGCATGAGCTAATCTTCGAAAGATCTCTAGGATTACTCTCAATTCATGCCCCATCAAAATTAATCTTCTTAAGTTGCCCTTGTGGGCTTTCAACTATAGTTGGGTTGGTTGCCCAGATGCCCTTTTCAGATTTTCATCTAGACCCCTTTTTATTTTCTTCCCTTTTTAGTTGTTATTTTTTTCCTTTTTTTTTGTTTTTGTTTTTTTTGTTTTGTTTTGTTTTGTTTTTGTTTTGTTTTGTTTTGTTTTGTTTTTGTTTTTGTTTTTATTTTTGTTTTGTTTTGTTTTGTGTTTTTTTTTAAAGGATGCCTCTGCAGGTTTTTGCCCTTTACATGTAATATTTCTTGACGGAATCTAAGTTGATTAGGTAGGGCAAGACATTGCCATCCATTTTTGACAAGTTTAGGGCCCCTCCAGAGAAGGCTTGCTTCATAACATACGGTCTTTCCCAATTAGGGGTCCACTTGCCCTGTGCATCTTTGTGAATTGGGAGTATCTTCTTCAATACCAAATTGCCTAGGAGAAATTGTCATGGGCACATCTTTTTGTCGTGGGCTTTGATCATACGTCTTTGATACATTTGACCATGGCAGATGGCCTTCTTACATTTTTCCTCGATAAGGTTAAGCTATTCTATTTGTTCTTGACCCATTCGGCTTCTTCAAGTTTAGTTTCCATCAAGATTCTGAAAGAAGAGATCTCGACTTTGATAGGCAATACAGCTTCCATCCCATGGACAAGAGAAAATGGGGTAGCAGCCGTGGAAGTGCGAACTAAGGTCCGGTATGCATGAAGTGTAAAGAATAGCTTCTCATGCCAGTCTTTATAAGTCTTAGCCATTTTTTCAACTATTCTTTTAATGTTTTTGTTGGCTACCTCGACTGCCTCATTCATCTTTGGGTGATAAGGGACCAAATTATGATGCTGGATCTTACACTGTGAGCAGACTGCTTGCATCATTTTATTGTTTAAATTGCTTATGTTGTTTGTGATGATTTAGTTTAGGAGACCATATCTACAGATGATATCCCGCTTAACAAACTTACAGATGGTTGATCTAGTGACATTAGCATACGAGGCAGCCTCCACCCATTTGGTGAAATAGTCGATCGCTACCAAGATAAAATGATGTCTATTAGAAGCTCTAGATGATTGGCTCGATCACGTCTATGCCCCATATGGAGAAAAGCCATGGGGCCGTCATGACATGAAGTGGCACTAGAGGGATATGGATCTTGTTAGCATAGATTTGACACTTATGCCATTTTCAGGCATAATTGATGCAGTTTCTCTCGAGAGTCAACCAATAATAACTCACTCTCATGATTTGCTTGGCCATCTGATGTCCATTAGCATGTGTGCCATAAATCCCTTAATGAACTTCTTCTAGGATCTTTTTGGCTTCAAGAGTGTCAATGCATCTGAGAAATACTTGATCGTGACTTCTTTTGTATAGGATTTTTCCATGGAGAACAAATCCCATAGCCAGCCTTTTGATAGTCCTTTTATCAGTCTTAGTTGCATGTTTGGGATATTGCTGAGCCTTGATGTAAAAAAGGATGTCATAGTACCACAGTAGGCCATCCTTCTCTTTTTCGACACTATGACAATGAACCAAAGTTGTGTAAATGCTTATCTAGATGAGGGCAACATTTGACTCTTGGTTGACTTTAAACATGGATGATAAGGTAGCTAAAGCATCAGCTATTTAGTTATCTTCTTGAGGTAAGTATCGAAAACTAATATCATTAAACTCTTTCTTGAGCTCTGCTATCAACATTCTTATACTATATCAGCCTGGCATCACGAGTTTGCCATTCCCTTTTCAATTGGTAGATGACTAAAGCTGAATCACTGAACATCTATATCTGAACATTTATCTCAATGGCTGCTTGAAGCCCCATGACACAAGCTTCATATTCTGCGATGTTATTTGTGCAGTCAAAATTTAGCCTTGCTATGAATGGATAATGATTCCCATCGGGTGACATCAATATTGCCCTAATTTCATGCCCTAGAGCATTTGATGCTCCATCAAAATACGTGTTCCAAGATTTATCTTGGTTGAAGGCATCTCTATCTTCAGAAATGCACATTAGATCTTTATCTAAGAAGTCAAAATTTAAGGTTCATAGTCATCTACCACTCGACTTGCCAAAAAGTCAGCTATCACACTACCCCTGATGGCCTTTTGACTGACATAGGCAATGTCATATTTAGAAAGCAAGACTTGCCATCTAGCTAGCCTTTTTAATAGTGCAGGGGCTTCGTATAGATACTTGATAGGATCAAGCCTTGCAATCAACCATGTGGTGTGATACAGCATGTACTGCCTGA
>JBBYHK010029107.1:0-10109 GCA_038382065.1 Adansonia grandidieri | reverse complement strand
TATTTGGAAAGTTCTCTCTCATATCTTTCATCTATCTGTTTAGTATCTACTACACATCTCTCTCTCTCTCTCTCTCTTTGTGCCTTACTTGTGCTTGTTCCTTGCCATCATTTTGTAGCCTAGCATTGGTTAACTCTTTGATTAAATATTGTGATCGAACTCTTTTGTCATGCTTCCAAAGTATGATAACATTTATTCATTTGCATATCTAAACATCAGTTTTTGCAATTTCTTTAAATTGCAGATACAACACCCTAGGTCACAATTGAACAGGTTTGATTTGGTGATCACCCCTCGTCATGACTTCTATCCTTTAACTCCTCAAGCACAAGAGCAGGTTCCTCGGTTATTTCACAGGTGGATTACTCCACGTGAACCTCCTGGTACGAATGTGGTATGTACTGTGAGTCTATATTGCTAAATTTTCGTTGGTTGATATTAGGAACCCTAGCTTTGGTTAAATTACTAGTTTCTGTCTATCATTGAAGGTAGGCTTGTTTTCAACTTTTTTACATCAGGTACTCACTCTGGGAGCTTTACATCAAATCGATTCTGCCACACTCCGCAGTGCAGCTGCCACATGGCATGATGAGTTTGCACCTCTGCCAAAGCCCTTACTGGTGGTTAACGTTGGCTGGCCTACAAGTAATTTGTTTGTCTTGCTTTAAGGCTAATTTTTCATATGTTTCACAGGAATTTGCTCTTGATTACCGATGTCATGTCTGCCTGCCTATATGCTCGGAGCTTGTTATTCTATCATATATGGATATGGATATTGTGTTTGTGTGACTATCTTATGCATATTATATTGACAACTCTTATCGTTGGTTAGGGATTTTTAACCTTTATGGTTGCCAGCCACTTAACAAATAATCCATTGCTGTCAAACTTGGTCTTTCATCCTCATTGTTTTGCATTCTATATATATATATATATATATATATATATATGTCAGCAATCCCGTGCTGAATATTTTTTAAGGTTGTAATACATCATAAACTTCCCGTAGGATGTAGTATTTTTGAATCTTGATAAAGGACTGACTTGGAGCAGGGTCTCTTTTCTCTTAATCTCTTGAAGACTATTGTTCTTTTTATTCTGTTATTGCTCTTTACCTTACGCCTATTGTAATAAGATCATATTTTGTCTGCTGATTGATATTTTTTGCAGGCCTTTGTCGATATGGTGCTGATCTTGCAAAGCAGTTGACTGCTTCTCTTCTTAGTACCCTTGCAAGCTGTGGGACTGTCCGGATATCTTTATCCAGTAGGACACCTGAAAAGGTCCTAATAAATAACAATTTCGCTCATAATTTCTTTATTATTTTTCTTCAGTGATGACTAATATTATGAAATTTTTTTCCCATCAATTTGGCCAACAGGTATCAAAATTCATTGTCAAAGAACTTGCAAATAATCCTAAAGTTTACATCTGGGATGGTCAAGGTATATTTAGTCAGTTAAATTTGGTTTACGAGTAAAATATAATATGTCTTTAACGGGTATTTAATATGACGATCTTCAGAACCAAATCCACACTTGGGGCATTTAGCTTGGGCGGATGCTTTTGTCATCACAGCAGATTCAGTCAGTCTGATAAGTGAGGCTTGCAGTACTGGGTATGTTGGACAAAAAACTCTATCTTTCTAGGACATGTTGAAGCCCGGGACATTTATTTTATTCAGTGAGATACCAAGTTATCATTCATTATATTTGTTTCATGCAGGAAACCTGTCTATGTTATAGGAGGTGAGCGTTGTAAATGGAAATTATTGGACTTCCATAAATCTTTGAGGGAACGAGGAGTGACCCGGCCATTTACAGGTTCTGAAGATGTAAGTAAATATTCAATGGCATGATTTGATTTCCTTTTGTGTGCATCCCTTTTATCTTCTAACTCCATATCATAAGACTGGATAAAGTTATATTTTCACCCGACTGCCGGACTGAACTGAAGCTAGTTCCTAATATATTTTCTGTTCTCTCCACCATTATAACATGGGTATATGAAGTAATGAAGTTCCTTTGGGATTTTAATTATATGGAATTATGGAATCCAGAGTTTAGTTTAATTAATTCATGCAGCCATTCTTAAGAGGTGGCATCTAGCTGGTCTGAGGTTCAAATCTCAACGTCTGCAACCTTTTTCCTATTCTAAGTCTGCGGCCTCCTTTGGACCCAAAAAAAAAAAAAAAGAAAGGAAAAAATATATTAATTCTTTCCTTCGTTTGTCCTTTAGATTGCAGAAAGCTGGAGCTATCCTCCCCTTAATGACACAGCAGAAGCAGCAAGTAAGGTGCGCGAAGCACTCGCTGAGCGCGGGTGGAGGGTTCGACCATAACAAAGGTGTTGATAATTTGGTAAACACCGTTGATTTCCATCTTCTTTAAAAGTTAGTAGCCTTCAAAATTGGGTTTATTTGAATGTCATATAGGAACAACAGCTTCAAATTCATTCTTTCCTTATCAGGGATTTCCAAAATATCGTACATTTATATTACCCACACTCTCGTTTTTTTGCTAAACTACTTATGTCTCATATTTGTGTCCGACACATGTTCGGAAATAAGTATGGGGTATCTCCAAATATATAAAAAATTAAAAAATTAAGTATTTTTGTGTCGGATACACATTCGTATCTTGAACTTGGGTGACATAGATCATACATGTAGAATAAAGCCTTAGCTATTTAGAGCGGCTTGTAAGGCATAAAGAGTAGGGCAGGCATATTTCAGTTTTACAGTGGTATTTAAAAGCCCATTTCGAGGTTGGGTATGGTAATGTTTTGTTTCAAAAACTGTATATTTGTAAATTAAACTGATTTATTGATTGAGTTTGATTTACAAATTTGAAGAACAAATTTCTTGAACTAATGTGTTGTATTTGTGTTTTTATGTGTTAATAGCGTAAATATGATTATAACAAAAATGATTAAATATATCAAATTTTTAAATATGAATATGATACATGGATTAAATGTGTTGTGTTTATTGTATTATTTTCGTATTTATTAACTCGAATTTTCATATTATGTTCAAAATAATCAAGCTTCTGAAGCAAAAAGTAGGGTGATGAAATTTTATTTCATTCTTTTCCAAAGTACAGCAATAACACAAATACAACCCATAGCACTTATTATAAAAAAAAATTATTATTGCTTTTTGCTAATTTTCGAGTCTAAAATTTTTATTTGAACTCTTTTTAAGTATTAAATGAGTTGTCAAATTTAAATAGATAATTTGATTTTTTGATAAATTTATTTTTTAAACCTTATATTCAATTTGATAAAAAAAAATAAATGATGCTTTGAAAATTAATTTAGTTGCATCTCATTATATTTAATTGAAAAATTAATAGAAGGGTAACTTTTCAACTTACAAGAAAATCCAAGTCTACTCTGCAATTGCTTTGAAAGTGTACAAAAATTTTACATTTTTAATGCAAATTATATTTTGATTTTTCCCTTTTTTTTTTTCCGCATTCCTTGATCGGATGCCAGTATCTACTTGATCTTGTAACCCCAAAGACTAAAAAAGCGGAAGATGAATCACATCCCACATAAATATATTATCTATATGCCCAATTTCCTCGGTTGCTTTTAGGATTGAACATTCGGTCGGCTCGGTGAAAAAAAATTTTAAATTGAATTAATCGACTTAGCTAGAGGAATCGATCGAACTAATCGATATTTTTAACCATAACCGAATTAACTGAACTAACTAGATTTTGGTCAGTTTGGTCGGTTAGTTTTGTCAAATCCGTTTATTACGTCTTGGGCTAACGGTTGTATATTTGGTTTGAGAATGAGATTAATTAGGCTATTAATATATATAAATATATAATTATTAAATATTAAAAATTTGGTTAATTCGGTTAATAATTTTATTAATCGATAACCAACCGAATTAATCAAATAAACTGATATAAAAAATCAATATAACCATCGAATGGATTTAACTGAACCGAATTAATCAAATTTCATTGGTTAAGTCGGCAAAGTCGGTTTGAATCGACTTATGCATAGCCCTAGTTCCTCCATCCAATGTATAAATAAAAATTCAGATAAGATATTAAATCAACGAGATATTTAATTATTAATTTAATCAATTTAATAGAATGAATCAGTTAAATTAATCGATTTAATTAAAACTTTTAAATATTAAATAAAATAATTTTAATGCTAAATAAATATTTTACTAAATAATATAATTTTTAATATAAATGTGACAAGGTAACAGTTCAAATCTGATTACATCTAATTAATATTTGTTTAAAAAAACAAAACTAAAAACCATTTTTAAAAATTATTATCGTTTAAATTGATTTGCTTTTTATTTTGAAAACTCGTTTGTTCTATTATGTGTTTACAATCAAATAAATTTTCAGTTGAACCTATTCAACCTACAAGTAGGGTCCAATTTATCCTGCATCCACCTCCTCTTACATTGTCTAAGCATTGAAAAGATCTTAAAAGCGTTTTAACTCTTAGTACTTTCACAGGTGCCGAGTCTAAAAAGTCTGAATAGCAAAATTATGGGTTAAGAAGATCCTTGATAAAAGATTCGTATATTCATATTATATTTAATGTTTTATCATATCATGATATTAGTGAAAAAATAATTGTTTTTTTTCCTTAATCTTTAATTAACAATAGGAGAGAAATTAATTAAAATCTAAACATTTGAACGTGGTTTTTTTTCATTAATCTTTAATTAGCAACAGCAAAGAAATTAATTAAAACTAGTTGGCCTAAAAAAAAAAAAAACCGTAAACCTTCTATATAAGTAAATGTGATTGTTTTTTTTCCTTAATCTTTAATTAACAACAATAAAGATATTAATTAAACCCTAAATATTTTATAAAAGTAAAGGTGGGTTTTTCCCTTAATCTTCAATTAGCAACAGCAAATAAACTAATTAAATCCTAAACATTCCATATAAGTGAATGTGGGTTGCTTTTTTAACTTAATCTTAAATTAGAAACAGCAAATAAATTAATTAAATTCTAAACATTCCATATAAGTGAACTCGAGTTGTTGTTGTTGTTGTTGGTTTTTTTTTTCCCCTTTATCTTTAAATAGCAACAACAAAGAAATTAATTAAATCCTCAAAATTCCATAAGTGAATGTGGGTTGTTTTTTTTCCTCTTAATCTTCAATTAGCGACAGCAAATAAATTAATTAAATTCTAAACATTCCATATAAGCGAATGTGGGTTGTTTTTTTTCTTTAATCTTTAAATAGCAACAACATTAACAAAATAATTAGTAAAAATACATGTGCAGTAAGCATATTATATATATATATATATATATATATACTTCTAAAATAATGTTGTTTTTCAAAGAGATAATAAAATATTGCTATATATAAAAATAAATAAAAATTAAATAGTAAAAATAAATATGCAGTAAACATACACCAATGTCATAAAAAAGGTCGCCCTGAAGAATGATACAGTAGAACTTTACAGATTACTTTGAGCGTTTGTGATATAAAAAGGTGTTGCAATGTAACCTCAGATAGTGGTAAGAGTAATTCGAGTGTTAGCAGAATATTAGCTGTAACAATGTTGCATTCATATTTATCGATGATTGCTATCGTGGTTTGTCTTTCTGGAAAGACTCCGACAACTGCGGCGCAGACAACCACATTGTTGCCAGCGATCGACTGTTATAAACTAAGTCTTCAACAGGCCACCATCTTCGTGTAGTTTGGGCGATATCACTTGCAACCCTTCTCAAATTCATCATATATGAGATTTAGCAGCAAGATAAAGAATGACAATCTCATTCTTTCCTTACAATTCAAAAACTCGTTGTACAAAATCAAATACCTACTCCTGTTAGAAAACTTTCGTGTAGGTACATGATTAACTTATCAATGTTTTAAAATTTAATTTTTTTATATGAAATTATTAATTAATTTATTAATTATTTAACATTTTTTTTGTTTAACAGGTTGAGTTGAATTCAGTTATATCTGCATTAACATCATTATGGCCAAAGATAATAAAAGCGCAGATCTGAAAATAAACTTAAAATTCTGGAAACATGAATGGGAAAATCATGGAACCTGTTCTGATTAACGTATCTTCGACTCTGCCTTATATCTCAGGCGTGGCTTAGATCCATGTGACTCTATTTGTTTTATACTTATTTGTTAGTTCATATATAGTATTAAATAAAATGCTAATAAAATTAACTATTATATATATATATGTATATGAAATCTAAATTAGTATTAATTTTTCATATGTTTATTTGTTTGCTTTAAGGTTTAATTTTATATTAATTTGAAAATTATTTCATTGCTATTATAAATTTTACCTGCATAATCTTTTAAAATGGTTGGTTTTAATTTTTTTTTTTTATAAAAAAGATTGCAATTTGAAAATAAAGGAAACCGTAATAAATATTTGGATTCAAATCTTAAATTTTCTCAATATCATTTCTTACAGAGAAGCTACATCAACCAATTAAGTTAAATCTCGGTCCAAATTAAACCTTAATTTTTTATGAACCAAATATCTAGCGATTCATATTATTTGTACTTCCTAACAAATTGTCATTGATATGCTTTAATTATTGTTTTGATTCAGTTATGGGACTTAAACCTGGATCAATTAATACGGTATAAATTATTATAACTAAAATTCAAAGTAGTGTAGGAGCCAATCCTAAAGTTACTTGCAACATAAACTGCATGACTAAAGCATTATAACTCTGGGAGATTCGTTTATGGTATAAAAAACCAACGTCTCCCCAACAGCTCCTTCAAATGATCCAAAAATGTCCAAAAATACTTGGAAAGGGGTGTAGAAGCCTAAATATTTCTGTAAATTTCCTACGTAACTAGTGCTCTTAGGTCTTCCTCTTTTATAAAATCTTTGAACAATGTTTTTTTTTTTAGTAAGGTGCATTTTCTTGTCTACTTGTTAATGTGATAGATTATATATATATATATATATATATATATATATACACACACATACAATTAATGTATTATCCAATGTTTAATGTAAGGTTGTTCTATATTTATTATATTGCATTATAATTACCAGATCTCACTATTAAAAAGCTGACATTTACTTAATTAAATTCAGTTTGAATTTTAATAACTTCGACAGTCCAAATTTAATTTTCTCTTTTACATACGTAAATTTATTAATATTTGGTTTTTTGATATTTTTATTTCATTATTGCTTTAAGTTAAAAATCAATCTAAGAAATCTTTTGATAAAAAAATTATTTAATTAGTATGAATAAAAATCGAATTAAAAAACAAATCAATTATCCATTTAATGGATCAAATTGTTTGTGTAGATCAATTCAATTGAAACTTATTTAAATATTAAATAAGTATTAAAAATGCATATTTAATATGGTATTAACGTATACTTAAAAGCTTTTTACAAAAAAAATTTAAATAAAAGAAATTCAAGACTGATATTTATAAAGCTTGAAAATCTTTCGATTTTCAATAAAATTCTTTATCATTATTGGATCCAATAAACTTCGAATTCCCGGTTGAATTTATCTATCAATTCGATCCATTTTTTTGTATTTTAATTTGTTTTTCTCCATTGATAATACAAAGAAAACCCCCCATGGCTCGGTTGACGAAGAGGCAACTCTTGAAAGACAAACAGACCCACGATCCAAACTTCCGTCACCTCTATCTGTCCCGACCACAAACCTCTCTCCGATGTTCGGAACCGCCGCCATTCTTCTTTCTTCCATCCCCTTTCATTTCCTCTCATTTCGTCTCATCTCATCTCTTTTCTTTGCTTAGGTTTCATGCTTGGCTGAATTCACGAACTTGGAATTTAAGAATCTTACATCACGTTTTTCTTTTTCTTTTTTTAAATTATTTTTATTTCCTGCTTGGTATTTTTATTCAGTAACAATTAAATATAATTTTAATTTCAATTTATGGGGCTTGAAGTCTTGCATTAATTTGAAATGGCTATCAATTGTTCAAAACAAATTACAAACTTTGAAAGGAAATGAAGGGACTGACTAAGCTCATTGTGAGCAGCAGTACAAAACTTATATGTGTTTCTAGGAATCTCTTATGTATGTTATTTAAACTGGATCATACGCATTATCTGGAATTTTCTGCAGTTCTTTCTAGGAATCCTGTCGGTGAAATTGGTGATTCTTTTGTCAAGCTGAAATACTTCACAAAGGTGAGGAGTTCTTGCGTTATTGATATATTAGTGGATGGAAATCCATTTTTTTGCATGGAAAAGGTGTGTTCTTAATTTTATTGTCTTGATTTAAATTATGTTTCAATTTTATTAACTATGATCCAAATTTGATTTCTCTTTTATGTGTGCAAATTTTTGGTTTTGTTTTTTTTTTTTTTTAATTTCATTATTGATTTTAGGTTTTTTTTTTTAATTTTATCAAAAAAATAAAAAAAAAATCAATCAAGGATATCTGTAAAAAAAAAAATTATTTAATTTCAATGAATAGAAATCGAATTAGAGATAAAATTATTAGGACCTTCAATTACTGATTCAATCAGTTAGACTAATAAATTCAATTGAAAATAATTTAAATATTAATTATAAGATTTTGATATTAAATATGTTTAAAATAATACATATTTATGATATAAACGAATAATTAAGAGATTAAAATTTAAATATCATTATTCACAAAATTTTAAATAAAAAATTCAAAGTTGATTTTTTTTTTATCAATTTAATTGGGCTTTTACCAGTTCATTGAATGATCAATACTTTTCTATTATTTAACAAACTGAACAGATTTTCAATTGTCAATAAAATTCTTGGAGTAAAATTCATTGATGACGTATAATTTTTTATTCATATTTTATTTTCATTTATGATTTTTAAAAGTTGCATTGATCATCTTAGATTTTTATTAAAGTTTTATTTTTATCTATTACTTTTAAAAGTTATAATTGTTATCTTCGACCTTTAACTAATATTTCATTTTTATTTATAACTTTAAAATTTTAATATACCAATATCTATGATCATTTAAAAGATTTTATCGTTCATTTATGTATTAGTTAAATTAAACATTTACAAAATATTGAACTCTAATTGTCAAGTTAGATGACACGTACACACATGCAAAGGTCTATAGAAAAGTTAATATCATATATGTTAATTATTTGCATTTGAAAAAACACATTTATTTTATTTGAATAAAATTTATTTTTATATAAAATAAAAAAGATATTAATAATTTAAAAAGGTTAAAAAAATGAATGCGAGTTAATTTTAAGAGCATCAAATCATATAATTTTTTTAAAATATCTTTTCAAAAATATCATTTTGAAAAATTAAAAATATTTTTATGATATATATAACTTATATGTAATAAATTTTTCAGAATAAAGTTCATGTCTATTTTTAAAAAAATAAAGAGATTTGGGATAAAAATAAAAAATAAATGTATTTTTTTTATAATAATTTGAAAAAATTGATTGTAATATTGATTTTGAAAAATTGATAATTAAGTTTTGATCAAGTTTTTAAAAAATATGTTTTATTTCAACAAATTAAATATATTAAATATAAAGTATATGCATGCTATATATATATATATATTTTTTTTTTCAAAAACATAAAAAAAATTGATACACATAAAGTTAATAAAAATTAGCATTCGAACTTTGTAATGTCACCAAATTAATATTTTTTTAATATATATTTTTTACTTTTAATTAAAAAATGGGTGAGTAATAAAATTTTTTAAAAGGTTACCAATAATAAATATAATTTTTAAAAGTTATAAACGAATAAAATATAATTTTTAAAAGTCATAAAAAATAAAATATTAGTAAAAATTATTGATGATAAATATAATTTTTAAAAGTTATTAATAAAAATAAATTTTACTAAAAAATTACAGTTTAAAGATGAATTTTACTCATTCTTGATTATTTATCGAATCAAATAAATTTCATATTCTTAATTGCTTTTTTTTTTTAAATTTGATTTCCCTTCACATTGAAAATTCTTCATGACATTAGATTTAAAACTTAATCTGTTTGAAAAAAACATGATGTCACTTCTTGTAATTTTTTTTTTTTCATTTTTTGCTTCCCATTGTCTTCCTCAAGCTTAGCAGG
>JBBYHK010029086.1:0-10111 GCA_038382065.1 Adansonia grandidieri | reverse complement strand
CAGCAATACAAAATGCAAAATCAAATCGCAAAACTTATGGAACTAATAACTACCTCTATGAAAGAAAAAGGGCAAGCCAGCACTGCTGAAATAAGGAATGATCCTTACAACGCTGAAAGTCCCCTACCAATAATCCAAAACCTGCCCAAGAGGAAACTAGACAAGAACAATGGCCTGCTCCTACACCTGTCGCTCAGGCTCCACCAGTCATCTACCTTAATCCCATTATGACAGGTCAATTCATTCCCAACACTCAAAGGGTGAATGCAAGAGTCTCATCAACAGATCCGATAACCCTTGACCATGAGGAACCAGAGAAAATAAAAGGTTAAAAGTCCACCATGATTGTGGAAGAAGTGAACAAATTCCAGCTACTAGAAAAACACCTCCAAGCTATCAAGGAAGTGACAAGTTTAGAGCTTTTGACATGCAATCGTTGTTCTTGGTGTCCAACCTTATCATTCCCCTAAAATTTAAAGTCCCGAAGTTTAAAAAGTTTAATGGAACCACCAACCCTTCTGTCCATGTTTGAATGTACCTAGGAAAGATGGTCAGGTATGAGAAAGATGAAACGCTCCTCATCCATTGCTTTAAGCACAGCCTCATTGGGGTAGCAGCTCGATGGTATATCAAGCTAGACAATGTAAAAATTCAATCATGGTCTGACTTGGCTAAGGCATTTCTAAATCAATACCAACACATGTCAGATTGGGTGCCAGATCGACTTTTCCTGATGAATTTTGAGAGAGATCCACTAAAAGTTTCAGGCAATATGCCCAAAGATGGAGAGAGAAAGCAGCCCTAGTCCAGCCTCCCCTTATAGAAAAAGAGATGACTGTCACTTTCATTCACACCTTATGCGCTCCTTATTACAAGAAGCTCATAGGAAAGGCCACCAAGAAATTTGTAGACCTAGTCCTTTCTAGAGAAATGATTGATGCAGCCATTAAAAATGGTAGAATGTCAGCCGAGGAAACATCTGGATCAAGTGAAAAGCCTATTGCTAGTAAAAAGAAGGAAGGAGAGGCCAATGCCATAAGTTATGCTAGCTTATCCCAGCCAAAATGGCATCAAATGCCTAACCTTCACTATCCAAGCATGTTGTATTCTCACCCTATCACAATACCCCCTTAGCCAATTAATGTCATAACCTATAACCCATTCCTTGCAATCCCATCCAACCCACCACAAAGCTACCCTCCATAAGTTCACCAAAGTACAAATTGAGTAACCAATAATGCACCTGGCAATCGAGGTGTAATTCAACAAAGACAACAGTTTGATCCCATCCCTATAACCTTTAAGGAGCTCTACCAAACCTTGCTCCAAAATCATTTAATGGCCTTAATCTATGTCCCAGCAAAGAAGCCACCATACCCGCAATAGTACAACCTTAACACCACTGTGAATACCATTCTAGGGCAATAGGGCATGACATTGAAAATTGCATATCATTCAAACAAAATGTGGAAAATCTAATTAACTTAAAAGTCTTGCAGTTCGGGATGAACCAGGGACCAAATGTTGTTGCCAATCCTTTACCAAACCACACTGAGCCAGCTGCAAACATGATCAAAATTAAGAACAAATATGAAGTAAAGGCAAGCATAGAGGATGTAAAAATGCCAATGTTCTTAGTCTGGCAAGCATTGATTCGAATCAGGTTGCTCAGCATAACAAAAAATTGAAAAACAATCCTGACAACTTTTGTGACTTCCACACAGTTGTAGATCATACCCTACAAACATGCAGGGAGTTTAGATCCATGGTTGAAAGAATGATGAATGATGGCTAGATAGAAATCTATCATGAAATCACACCTACTGTTAAATCCATCAATATGATAGGAGATGAAACCATGTAGCCACCTTATGTCATTCTTTATGGCAAGTCAAGTCCTAAGGTCAGATCTTCAACACTTACTCCAAAGTTAGTTATGGAAGTACCTAAACCATTCTCGTATAAGAGCAATAAAGCTATCCCATGGAAATACGAGAATCAAATAGTGATGATCGAGAACTAACTCCCTCAACTGCTATAATAGAACTATCAGGAGTTAGTCACCTAACCCGTAGCAGTAGGTGTTACGCTCCCCTAGCTAAAGAAAGATAGAAGGTTGATGCATCTCCAAGCACCAGTACTACTTAGGCCCAAGAGAAGAATTTTGAGCCCGAAAAAGTCAAGGAAGTAGTGAATGAAAGAGAAGCCACAAAGTTTCTCAAGTTCATCAAGCACAGTGAATACTGCATTATGGACCAATTAAGCAAACAACCCACAAAGATCTCTGTGCTATCTCTGCTTATTAATTCAAAGGTTTATCAAAATGTATTACTAAAGGTGTTAAACGAAGCATATATGCCATCGAACATCTCTGTGGACAAATTGGATCAGCTAGTGAACAACATCATGGCTGATAATTATATTTCCTTCACCGATGATGAGATCTCACTCGGAGGCAGGGGTAGTTATAAAGCTCTGCACATCACTACCCATTGCAAAGGACATATTTTGCCCAAAGTACTCTAGACAATGGGTCAGCCTTTAATGTTGTGCCCATGGCTACATTACTCAAACTCTCTGTCGATTAGTGCAACATCAAAAGTAGCCACATCATAGTCCAAGCTTTTGATGGAACATGTCACGGAGTAATTGGAAATATCATAATCCAGCTTCAGATAGGCCCATGTACATATGAAGTTGACTTTCAAGTTATGGATATTAATCCTTCTTACAACTACCTATTAGGAAGGCCATGGATACACTTTGTCGGAGCTGTCCCATCCTCTCTCCATCGAAGCTCAAATTTGTGATAGATGATAAAGTAGTCATCATCGGGGCTAAAAAAGAAATGATTTCCACTGCTTTCATTAAGGATATTTACATAGAGCCTAATAAAGATGCACCAGAGTCATCCTTCCAATCCTTCGAGTTTATTAATGCAACATTTATGGGTGAAAGATTGCCAATAGTTAACCCCACCTGTCAAAAAGTACCCACTTGGGTTTAAAAATGACCGTTGGCAAAGGTTCCCTTGCAAAAAAAAGGCTTGGCAAGAATCTGCAAGGGATGGCCCTAGCCCTACAGGTCACCACTCAAGCCAACAAAATAGGCTTAGGATTCAAGGCTAATGTGCACTCAAGAAAGCAGCAAGAAAAAAGGATCTACAATCAGGAGATGACAAATTGGGTCAAGAGGGGGAGTCAAACCGAAAATGTTCCCATCTTTCCATAAGATATTTCATTCAGGAGAAAGAATTAATCCAAGCCAATCAAAAAAGCAAAAGGCTAAAAATGTCTTGGTCATCCTAAACAGGGCACTTAACAACCTCTATCTCCAAGATACCGAGCCATAAACTTCGTGTCCTTCCACTAAGACCTAATTTTGATGACAGGGTTATAACGGAAGCCCGTACACTTTTTCTGTCCCTTTTATATAAAGTCAAGAAATGAAAACCTACCTACCCTCGCCCAAAAGTAGATAGGCATCCTATGTAAGGGGTATTTTTTATTAAACATTATTAATGAAATGACTTTTGCATATATCATTCCACATTGTGTATCACTTTTCAAACCTTTTATCTTCATTACTCTTTTACTTCATTTTTATCCAAATCCCTTGGTTGTGTATGTGCCTTTGCAATGTTTATTTCTTTACCCTTTCAGGTGTCTTGACGACAGTGATATGGATGTATCAACGGGTTGCCAAAGATCAATTTTGAACAGTCAATTTGCACTAGTAAAATTAATCCTGAAAAAGATTTCAAAGAGAGTCCATAGCACCAGACCTCTATGATTAATCGAGCAAGAGAAGAAGCAGATCATGCCCCATAAAGACCCAATGGAAGTAATAAATCTAGGTACTCAGAAGATTAAAATCAGAACCTCAATAAAGTTGACAACTAGGACCAAGCTGATAAACCTACTCTAGGAATATCAAGATGTATTCGCTTGGTCATATCACGACATGCCAGGACTAGACACTGATATTGGTCCACAAGCTTCTAATCAAACCTGGATGCAAACAAATCTGACAAAAGTTAAGAAGGATGAAGCCAAAAATGCTCTTCAAAATTAAAGAGGAAGTCAAAAAGCAGTTTGATGCAAGGTTTATTGGAGTAGCCAAATATCAGGAATAGGTTGCCAATATAGTCCCAGTCCTAAAGAAAGATGGCAAAGTATGAATATGTGTTGATTATCGAGTTCTAAATCGAGCTAGTCCCAAGGATAACTTCCTACTACCCTATATTGAAACTTTGGTAGACAGTACAGCCAAGAATTCTATGTTTTCCTTCATGGATGGATTATTAAGCTACAACTAGATCAACATGGCATCCGAAGACATGGAGAAAACAACTTTTGTAACCATGTAGAGACATTTTGCTATAATATCATGCCCTTCGAACTCAAAAATGCTAGGGCAACCTATCAATGGGCCATGGTAGCCCTATTTCATCACATAATACACAAAGAAATTGAGGTCTACGTTGATGACATGATTGCCAAGTCAACGAAAGAGGATGAGCATGTCACAAACCTTCAGAAACTTTTTGAACGGCTATGAAAGTTTCAACTCAAATTGAATCCTACCAAGTGTACCTCTGAAGTCACTTCAGGTAAGCTTCTACGCTTTATAGTCAGTGAAAAAAGGATTGAAGTTGACCTAAACAAAGTCAAAGCCATTCAAGATATGCCACCACATCAAAGCCGAAAGGAAGTGAAAAGTTTTTTGGGAAGACTGAACTACATTGCTAGATTCATATCCCAGCTCACTAATAAATGCGACCCTATCTTTTGGCTCTTTCGCAAACAAAATCCAGGAGAGTGGAATGAGGCATGTCAAGAAGCCCTTGATAAAGTCAAACATTATCTGTCAAGCCCGCCAGTGTTGGTACTATCGATGCCCGGTCGACCTTTAATCCTTTACTTAGCAGTCTTTGACAAGTCTATGGGTTGTATATTAGGGCAGCATGATAAGTCAAGAAAGAAAGAACAAGCAATCTACTGCTTAAGCAAAAAGTTCAAGAAATACGAGTGCAATTACTTTGCAATCAAGAAGTTATGTTGTGCTTTAGTGTGGATAGCCAAGAGACTCAGGCAATACATGCTATATCACACCACATGGTTGATTGCAAGGCTTGATCCTATCAAGTATCTATGTGAAGCCCTTGCACTATCAGGAAGGCTACCTAGATGGCAAGTCTTGCTTTCTAAACACGACATTGCCTATGTCAGTCAAAAGGCCATCAAGGGTAGTGCGATAGCTGACTTTTTGGCAAAACGAGCGGCAAATGACTATGAACCCTTAAATTTTAACTTCCAAGATAAAGATCTAATGTGCATTTCTAAAGACGAAGATGCCTCCAACCAAGATTAATCCTAAAAGTTGTATTTTGATGGAGCATCAAATGCTTTAGGACATGAAATTGGGGCAATATTGATGTCACCTGACAAAAATCATTATTCGTTCACAGCAAGGCTAAATTTTGACTGCACAAATAATATCACAAAATATGAAGCTTGTGTCATGGGGCTTAAAGCAACTATTGAGAGGAATGTTAAGATATTATAGGTGTTTGGTGATTTGGCCCTACTCATCTACCAATTAAAAGGGGAATGGCAAACTCACGATGCCAAGCTGATGCAGTATGGGAAGCTGATAGCAGAGCTTAAGAAAGAATTTGATGATATTAGTTTTTGACACTTACCTCGAAAAGAGAACTAAATCATTGATGGTTTGGCTACCTTGTCATCCGTGTTTAAAGTCATCCAATAGTTGGACATTGCTCCCATCTAGATGAGCATCTACACAACTCTGGTTCATTGTCATAGTGTTGGAAAATATAAAGATGGCCTACCGTGGTACAATGACATCCTTCATTGCATCAAGGACCAGCAATATCCCAAACATGCAATCGAGACTGATAAAAGGACTATCAAAAGGCTGGCTATGGATTTGTTCTTGATGGAAAAATTTTATACAAAAAAAGTCATGATCAAGTATTGCTCAGATGTGTTGACACTCCTAAAGCCAAAAAGATCCTAAAAGAAATTCATGAAAGGATTTGTGGCACACATGCTAATGGACATCGGATGGCCAAGAAAATCATGAGAGCAGGTTATTACTGGTTGACCCTTAAGAGAGACTGCATCAATTACGCCTGAAAATGCCATAAGTGTCAAATCTATGCAGATAAGATCAATGTCCCTCTAGCGCCACTTCACGTCATAATGGCCCCATGGCCCTTCTCAATATGGGGCATAGACGTGATCAGGCCAATCACCCCTAAAGCTTCCAATAGGCATCATTTTATCTTGGTAGCGATCGACTATTTCACCAAATGGGTAAAGGCTGCCTCATGTGCTAATGTCACTAGATTGACCATTTATAAGTTTGTCAAGTGAGACATCATTGTAGATATAGCCTCCCAAACCAAATCATCACAGAAAACATAAGCAATTTAAACAATAAAATGATGCAAATGGTCTGTTCACAGTTCAAGATCTAGCATCATAATTCTATCCCTTATCGCCCAAAGATGAATGGGGCAATTAAGGTAGCCAATGAAAACATCAAAAGAATAGTTAAAAAAATGGCTGAGACTTACAAAGACTGTCATGAGAAGCTATTCTTTGCACTTCATGCCTATCGAACCTCAGTTCATACTTCCACTAGCACTACCCCATTCTCCCTTCTCTATGGGATGGAAGCTGTATTGCCCATAAAGTCAAGATCTCTTCTCTTAGAGTCCTGATGGAGACCAAACTTGAAGAGGCTGAATAGGTTAAGAACATATATGACCAGCTCAACCTCATCAAGGAAAAACACATGAAAGCCATCTGCCATGGTCAAATGTATCAAAGACGCATGATCCAATCCCACGACAATAAGATGCGTCCATGATAATTTCACCTAAGTGAATTGGTATTAAAGAAAATCCTTTCAATTCACAAAGATGCATAGGGCAAGTGGACCCCTAATTGGGAAGGCCCATATGTCGTGAAGCAAATCTTCTCAGGAAGGGCCTTAATCTTGTCAGAAATAAACAACAATGTCTTGCCCAACCCAGTCAACTCAAATTTCGTCAAGAAATATTGCACGTAGAGGGCGAAAGCTCGAAAAGGCATCCTTCAAAAAAGTGAAAACAAAAAAAACAAACAAGAAAAAAAAAGCAAAACAAAAAAAAACAAAAAAAAACAAAAAAAAGCAAAAAAAATATAAAAAAAGGGTCCAGATGAAAATCTAAAAAGATATCTGGGTAGCCAACCCGACTACGATTAAAAACCCACAAGGGCAACTTGAGAAGATCAATTTTGATGGGGCATAAACTGAGAGCACCTACAGGACAATGCGAAGCAATCTTAGGGATCTTCTGAAGATCAACTCATACTAGTCACATTTATTGTTCGAGAATGATCCTGAAAAGCACCTAAAGAACATCCATGTCATGATTGTCAGAGGCATCTTTCACCCAAAAGATTATCCTTCTGGCTACTCTATCAATTGCTTGTCAAATAGATATATCTAGTTATGTCTCTTTGTTGTCATGAAAAAATATTGCCTTATTTCTTTTAACCTCTGTACAATTCATATTACACTTGTCATTTAGTTGATAATGTTTGATAATTAACTAAAATATGCATAAGGACATCTCAATATTACATTAAAAGGAAAAGAATAGCACAAGGAACTCTGCTCACACCCTGATCATCAAGATCATGCACTTTTTAGGTGGATCACACCCGCTCAGCATGACCATCCACCAAACCGTTTCTTGCTTTCACAAGCCACATCTCAAGAAAAACCATTTTAGGCTAACCAAAAATCGACCCATGTGTTCTATCAGAATCCTATCAAAACCAGAGACATTAACCTAATTAGGCAAACAGTCTCCAAATTTGTTGACAATGCCTTCCAATTGTCAGGTAAATGATTGAGCCTCCCGAATTGGGAAACGTAACAATTTAAATTCTCAAGAATAGATTTTGTCATATCCCCAGTGGAGCTAGGACAACCTATAATCCCTAGCGTAGGAAAATTCCTGTCCATAGTGGCAATAAAGATGAATCGTAATCCCTATAAGAGTCTGAATGACCTACAAGTAAAACTATGACTATCTCCCATATTAGACTTCACATCATCCAATCATGATAGCATTCCATATCATGCATTCACATTACCATCATACATCATCATTTTTACCATATCACTTCAAGCCAGGTTTACTGAACCTCCAAGGAATTCCTGGCAAGAACTCTAAGCTTCACAAACCAAGTGTCATTCAGGTAAGGTCCTTTTCTTCCCATCACTTTATGTCAAAATCCTTTTCATCAAGCACCTATGTCAAAGTGCCAATATCAAGAAATTATTGTCCAAAAACTATCATCAAGAACTATTGTTGAGAAGATTTGTCGGAAGCTTTGTTAAGAATTTTGTTAAGAACTAGTGCCAAAACCCTTTTATCAGGAAATTTTGTTATGAACTTCTGCTAAGAAAAACTTGTACTAGAAGTTCAATCGAAAACTTTGTCGCCACATTTTCAAAGCCCATAAGTTAGTGGCACTTCTTAAACCCACAAGTTAGTGGCACTTTTTCAAAGCCCATAAGTCAGTGGCACCATTTTCAAAGCCCGCATAAATTGGTAAAACCCTTTTCAAAGCCTGCACAAGCTGGCGACACCCAAGTCAAAGCTCGCACAAGCTGGCAGCACCCTTTTCAAAGCCTGCACACGCTGGCGGCACCCAAGTCAAAGCCCATAAGTCAGTGGCACCTCTTCAAAGCCCATAAGTTGGTGGCACCTTTTTCAAAGCCCATAAGTCAGTGGCACCTTTTCAAAGCCCATAAGTTAGTAGCACCCTTTCCAAAAGCCCATGAGTCAGTGGCATCTTTTCAAAGCCTACATAAGCTGGTGGCACCCAAGTTTAAGTCAAAGCTCGCACAGTTGGGGGCATTCAAATCAAAGCCCACACGAGCTGGTGGCACCCAAGTTTAAGTTAAAGTTCGCACAAGATGGCATCACCCACATCAAAAACCCATGATACTCGACACCTGCCTAAGGGGGTAAAACCTTAGAAAACCTAACACCCTAGTGTTTTGGGAAGCGTCATTCCACCTAAGATAAAATAGTGTCTATTAATCTTTGCCCTGTTCTTGATTCTCAGCAATGATCAAAGAAGGGCAGCTATAAACACCTTATTTTGTCCAAGCTAATTTTTTTTAGCAATCAGGCTAACTTTCCACGATCCAAGCATTTTTTACTCATCCATCATTGATCAAAAACTCGATTTTAACTCATTTCTTTGAATAAAAAAAGATCAAAACCTATATTAAATTACGAATTTGGACTTTTGAATTAATCAAAACATTTTTTGAAGTCTATATTAGATCAAAAAGGTTAATGTCACATGATCACCCTATTCCTCCCTAGTTTGTTGACTAAGATCACCATTAGCAACCCTATTTGCTAGAAAATCATTTCAGCATTTAAACTAGCCACCCTATGTCATCACATTGGCGGCAAGTTGCTCCTTATAGCCACTCTATAGCCACCAAGCTGACATCACTTTGTCTCTTTTGAGAAATGACCAAAAACACATCTAAATTGGCTCTGGAATGATAGTATAAATAACTACTTATATCTCATCTAAAAAAGGTTAGATTCCAGTTCATTTGCAACTTCCAAAACACATCCTACACCAAGAAAACCAGAATCCTATAGCTTTTCACCCATCACCCAAAAACAGCCCTAAAACACTAATTCCCAACCATTACATATTCTAAAAATCACCCTCATCCATACCATAACCAAAACCTTATTATTTCTCTCTTTTTCTTGCTTATTAACAACAAGAAAAGAGGGAAATTCAAGGCATCTCTACTGCTCTAATTATTTGGCCAAAAAAATAAAGTTTTGTTGGTATAACTTCTCACTTTATCTCTTTCATTTTCTATTTTTTAGCATCTTCATCATTGTAGCTCCATGTTTCCATCACCCTCTTAGGATTGTCATGCATTATTGTGGCTTGTGGATGTGGTAGTTTGGGATTTGGATAACTTAATGCCCCTTTGATGTGCAAAATGCCTTATTTCATCCTCATTATTTTGATAGCTCTTG
>JBBYHK010029075.1:0-10112 GCA_038382065.1 Adansonia grandidieri | reverse complement strand
AAATTTTAAAGAATACATTGAAAATTATACCAAATGGATTAAACACAACATATTGTATAAAATATTAATTATAAAAAATTTTAAAAAAATGAAATTCTGAAATCAAAAATAGATTTAACTAAAACAATTTCACGAGCATAATACTCGTGATATTGTAAAAATTCAAAATTAATGAACAAAATTAAAAATTTGACATCTTGTAGGAAAACACCAATACATTTTTTTCCTTGAATATTTTTGATTTTTTTTGGAATACATATTGGCATGAATAATGCACAAGTGTCGATAAAAATATACAACGGTCAATTTTTTAAGATTTATAAACAAATCTCAAAAACTTCATAAAAATGGGAAATTTGATCATGATATCATCTATAAGAATGATTCTCCAAATTTGGCAAGAAAATATTTAAAAACAAAATTTCTCTTTTGAATATTTGTCTTTTTATCCGAGATCGATCTTCAAATTGTATGTTTTTGTCACGTGTCAATACAATCATGTATGTGTGACTGAATAAGTTACAAAATATTAAAATTCCCTAGCAAAGGTCGATCTCTATTGGACGACAATCATATTTCCAGTCTCGGATAACTGAGACTATAAAAAAATAGACCCAAACAAAATTAGATGTCTACAGGTGGCATAAGTACCAGAGGGTTCAAACGGTAATGTTTGACCTTATCCAAAGCTTCTTGGCATTTCTCATTTTATTCTCCAAGATTTTGTTTTCAAAACAGTCAAAAGATTAGATCAAATTTATCTATCAATTGAGGTATGAATCGAGTTATGTAGTTCAACTTTCCTAAGAAACATCTTACTTATCTTTAAGTTTGAGGTGGTGGCAAATTTTGAATGGCCTTGACCTTATCGGGATTAATGTTTACTCCTTTCTTGCTCATAATGCAGCCCAATAGTTTATCAGTGTGACACCAAATGTATGTTTGGCAGGATTCAACTTACATTGATATTTGCATAGCTATATGAAGAGTTTTCGCAGGTTGGCAATGTGTTTACTCTTCTTTGGTGATTTGGTGATCATATCATCCACGTAGACCTTTTTTTATGAATAAGGTCATGGAACACTGTTACCATTAGCCTCTGATAGGTTACCTTGACCTTTTTAAGCCCAAAGGGCATCACTTTGTAGCAGAAAATGCCTTACATGGTTTCAAAAGTAGTCTTTTCCATGTCTTTAGTAGCCATTTTAATTTGGTTATAGCCTGAAAACCCATCCATGAAGGAAAATAGTGCATTTTTTGCAGTGTTGTCTATTAAGGTATCAAATGTGAGGCAGAGATAAATTATCTTTGGGACTAGCTCGGTTCAAGTCCCTGTAGTCCACACACATCTGTATTTTACCATTCTGTTTTGGAACTAAGATTATTAGCTACCCCTTCAAGATATTTGGCTACCTTAAGAAATCTTGCTTAAAATTATTTCTTCACTTCTTAGTTAATCTTTAGAAGCATTTCAAGCTTTATCCTTTTGAGCTTTTACTATGTAGGCTTACACTCAGGTTTAAGGGGAATTTTATGGACCAAAATGTTGGCATCTAATCCAAGCATGTCTTGGTAGGCCTAGACAAACATATCTCGATATTTTTTAAGGAGACTTATTAGTTCGGCTTGAGCTGATGGTTTTATGAAGGTTTCGATTTTAACCTTCTTTGGGTCTTCTTCCGTTCCAAGTTTATGGTTTTGGTGGATTCTTCATGAGGTAATATCTATTTTTTTTCCTATTTAATTAGTCTCAGCAAGTCTGCAAGTATGGGTTCTTCTTAAAATTCTCTTTAGACTCGACCTCACCGATACAGATTGGTTGTTTAAAATTGATTTTCAAAGTCTCAATATGAACATTCATGTCACTTTCATCAGGGTACCTAAAAATATGGTAAAAGAATAATATAGTGAAAAAAATATATAGAAAAAGGTCTAAGAGTTGGCAAGAACTATGAAAACGAAGGATTAAATGCATAATACTTAGTCATTTTCATTGATAACACTTAATACAAGATGCTTTACAAAGGATCCTATAATGCTTTTGGGTGGAAGCATATAGGTTTATTTCATAGCATTACTTTAAAATAGACTTGAACAGTACAAGAATCTCAGTTTAGTCCAAACACTCAAAAAAAACCTAAAGGGCATAGACCATTCTCTAGGCTTGTTGCTGACATCTCTGACTCATCAATTACATTGATGGAGAAATCCTCAAACGCCTTGTTCAGTATGAGCATAGCATTAGTGGAGCCAATATTCATTTGTCCTCCTGGGCAAAAATTTTCTTGAAGTGGTGGAAATATCATCATTCATACCCCATGTCTTATCCTAATAGATAGGCCATCCCATGGTTTTTCTGAGCTTATTTTCTTTTCTATTGTGCACTAGTCTTGAATCCCAACCCTCTTTTGTCGATCTAGTTAACAACTTTTAAGGCTTTAGCAATCCCTTGGAGGCTTTTTTAAGTCTCTTTCTGTCCTGGCACCTTTGCTGACAGTTAACTTTAAACCTATTTAAGTGCTCTTCGATAGGCAAGGCTTAACCATTGGTAACCCTTTCTTGACATAAGTTGTGTTGATGAACTCAAAGGAGTAGAAAGAGGATTCTAGGATATCTTTATCAGGTTTAACATATACGGCATTAGTTAAGGTAGCAGCAATGATATCTTCTTCTCCTTCGATGTTAATAATTTTGTTCTCAATGATGAATTTTAACTTTTAATACAAAGATGATGGCACTGCCCTCACAGAGTGAATCCAAGGCCTTCCCAACAGGCAGTTGTATGATAAAGCAATATCCATCACATGGAAGTCAACTTCATAAGTACATGGGCCTATTTAGAATGAAATAGTGATGTTTCTCATAAAGTTTTTGCATGTTCCATTAAATGCTCTTACAACTGCATGACTATTCTGGATATGGGAAGTGTCAATAAGGAGCTTGTTCAAACATGACACGATCATTACATTTAAAGCTAACCTATTATCAATGAGCATTTTAGGTAATAAGGTATCTTTACAGTATGTGATAATATGAAGTGCTTTGTAGTTTCCTCTTTTTTTGTGCGAGATTTCATCATTGTTGAAAGATATGTAATTTTTGGTAGTGATATTGCTCACTAGGTATCCAACTAACCTATAGAGATGTCAAGAGGGACATAGGCCTCATTCAAAACCTTGAAGAGGGCATTCCTATGATCTTTCGAATTCAACAATAGTGACAACACACATATCTTGGCAGGTTGCTTGTTCAATTGATCGATAATACTGTATTCGCTGTGTTTGATGAACATAAAAATTTTCGTAGCTTCTTTCTCACTCACTAGATCCTTGATAGCTATCGGGTTTGAGTTTTGGTTGTAGATTTTAGTGCTTGAGGAACAGGATTAGGATTTTCTTATTGAGTTTCATTTCTTAATGCTGCTTGGGCATAATACCTACCACTCCAAGTCAAGTGGCTTACCTTTGAAAGGTTAATATTTGTAGATTACTGACTAGATTCGTTAATGACCAAGGTTTTCTTTTCATAATTACAAGGAATTGTTTTGTTGTCTTTATAAAGGAAAGGGGATAAAAGCTAAATGATCATCTTTAGCATAGGCTGAAAAGGAAGCTTTGGCTCTTAGTCGATTCTCGAACAAAATTAATGGTCTCCCAACCTCATAAAAAAGATTGCTTTCTTCCTTTTCCACAATGTTGACAAATAGCATTACATTTGTAGACTTGGTATGCTGGTTCACTTTTCATCATAGAATTCGATGCTACCTTTATTTATCATCCTTTGAACCATAGCTTAAAACTATTTACATGTTTGAAGAGTGTGGCTGCAAACAGTATGGAAATCATAAAAGTCATCAATTTTTTCCTCTATTTTTTTGGCTACATTAAGCAATTTAGCTTACTCTAGGATTTGCCAAACAAATTTATTGACATTTTGACCTCCTTTATGTCTTCTACAACATCATAGTTGTCTTCAACAAACATTTTACTTAGATTTAACTCGGTATGAGCCTGAAATGAACTGGCTTTGGTGTCAGATTTTGTTTGTTGACTAGCTTTATTTTTCCTTTTCTTTTGTTTTTACAGATATCTTTTCTACCAGATTCATTTTTCATGGCCTTATCGATTATCCCATAGAGTACGACTACATCCATAAAGCTTTTTAAGAAGTTTTCGCTACCTTTTAATAATAAAGGGCTTGCAATATGCTAATGAATCTGACAATCATCTCTTTTTCCATCAATAAGGGATTAATATGGGCAACCTCCTCCATCCATCTCAAAGCATACTGCCTAAAACTTTCATTAGCTCTCTTTTCTAGGCCCATAAGAGCCAGATAACTTGAGATTCGCTCATCGATAGGCCTCTCCTCATTTATGGCATTAATAGATGGATTAATGTGATCACCCTATCCCTTATAAAACTCAATCTTTGATTGGTTTATTATCCCTTGGACGATTTTTAAGAACGATGGAGAGTATTGCAAATCGTGCCCTTGACTGTAGTGGTAGCAAGATATTTCTGTAGCATTTGCGCTTTGGCTTTTAACATCTGATATTATTCTAGCTTTCGTGAAAGCTTGCTAGACCTTGCTTATCGGGGTTTTGACTTTTATAATGCTTTTTTTGATCCAACAACTTTTCCCATCGATTATCACATTCATCTCAGTTTGGCATGATTAGAGAATGGATTGGCTCTAACATTTGGTCTAGGTCTTTGTTTGATGTTGATCATTTTTTTTTTCTAGTAGACCCTATACCTTCCTCTTAAATGAGGTGCAATTCTCAAATGAAGAACCTTGTGCTCTAGCATGGTACTCACACTAGGCATTCTCATTGTACCACCTAGGGTACGGTGGTGATCTTAGGTTTGTGAATACTGGGGCCACTAGTTAACCAGCCAATAGAAAAGAGTAGATCTTTTTAGACGAGTAAGGGAGTAGCTCAAAGTGTTACCCTTCTCGAGGTGCTTGTCAACTATTTAAAGCTGTTGCATTGTTCATATTGCGAGGTTCTATGCAAAGCTCATTATTAGAGTGAGCCTAGTAGCATGAATTGGTTATGGTGCTGATGAGTAAGGGGTAAAACCTAGATTCAACATGTTTAGAGGTACACAACCTATGCCTAATATGAATTTTGATTGAATCTGGCATGACTTTCACTAACGGCATTCAGCTCATTCTCTTTACCCTTTTTCATTGACTTCTTGACTGACTTGGATGATTCTCCAATGGATATCCTACCACTTTTAATGACATTCATAGTCATTTCTCTCAATATAACCATATCAATAAAAATTTTTATGGTGTTTCCTACTAGCCTTTCATAGTAGAGAGCTCACAATATGTTGACAAACATGATTGTCCTTTTTTTTAATTCAAAGAGGGATAAACTTAAGTGACCTTTTCTTTCCACCTTTGAGCACATTGCTTGAAGCTCTTAAAGGCTTTTTTTCCCATGCTCATGAGGGAAAACAATCTAGAGCCTAATTAGGCACATGGTTATACTAATCAAGGAAAGCCTAAGCTAGATCTGCCCATGTATGAATTCTTGTAGGTTCAAACCTTATGTACCATCAGATAGATACCCTAGTTAGATTATCTTGAAAGTAATGAATTAATAGTTTCTCATTCTTTTTATACCCGACCATTTTTCGATGGTGCATGCGAAGATGAGTAGTAGGGTCGGTAGTTCCATTATACTTTTCAAAATTTGGCACTTTGAATTTAGGTGAGATGACGAGACTAGAAACAAGCCCTAATGACTTTGCATCCATGATCCCAAATTTGTCACTTCCTTCAATAGCTTGAAGGCACTTCTTCAATAACTGATACTTGTTCAAGTTTTCATCATTTTTTGAGGACCTCTTTGCTTTCTCTTGCTTCATTTGCTTATCAAGGTCTAGGACTATAGGCCTTGCTGGTGAAGAGTCGATGCCTTGAAATTCTTAAATCAAATGGGATACTATTATAAGATTAATGTAAATAAATGGTTGAGTTTATGGGATGTTCATTACTAGAGGATGTTGCCCATACAATGCTCTTTCCTAGCATTGGTGGTTTTAGTACCACCATTTAATTGCTTTCAAAATTGGCTAGTTCATTCCCTGCATTGACTATTCTTGTCTACCCTTTTTCCTTTAATGCCTTGAACAATAGCTCGTTACTTTAGCAACCCAACCTTGGAGTTCCTCATTCCTATAGAGTGATTACTCTTGAGATTCCCTATACATGAGTTCAAGTCTATCAATACGGGCTTGGTGATCATTTTCATCATTTTTTGATAATTACAATTGTTAACCAATGATGAACTATATGTTCCATGTTTTAGAGCACCTTTACCTTAAATTATCATCAAATTAGGCTTTTATGATATGTTCATGCATATGTTTGATGCAATGAGAGTGAATATACGATCATAAAGATAAATGAATGACTAAAACAATGAAAGAATTAGGTTAGTCATGCAAATGCAAAATGGACAATTGGATTAAGGGGTAGCTCCACTAAAGTGTCTTTCATTAAAGCAACAAAATATCTCAATTACACAGGATTACATTAGAAAATACCTAATATGATTACATTGCCTGATTACATGGTCTAAGAAATATAACAAGTCTTGCTCATGGACTTTAGTGGGTAAGATATCATGTCTAAGGATCGAGCTAAATCCATTATGTTCTTAGGCTCTAACTAAGCCACTTAAATCTACTTTGTGAGATAATGACGATGGTTCTGATAGTTCTAGTGCACATGATCAACCACTTGAAGCCATTTTTGCTTCTGCTATTCGAAGGCTCTCACTAGTGCATTGACTTAGTCTTGGCGAGCTTGAAGAGAATGCTTTAAATCTTGAATTCTAACTGTCAGAGCTCCATTTTCAGCTTGGTTTGCTATCAAATCCTAGACTCAAGCATCTAACTATTCATTCTTCTATTGATAAGTTGATGCAAGAGCATGGGTTCTAACAAGCTTTTCTCTATTGACCTTAGCCTCTTCTCTTTATTGATGTAGTTCCTTTTTTAAAGTAGTAATTTTTATCCTCCACTCAACTGATGTCTTTCCAAGTCTTCGAGAATTGTTTGCTTGTTAAGGGACACATAGTCTTTTTTCAAACTCTTGAGATCCTCCTCAAGGCAGTTTTTCTCTTTGATAGCCCTATTTATCTCACCATGCTGGTGACAATGGTCCATTTCCAATTGACTATTTTTCTCCTTTAATCAGGTAATTTGTTTGGCAAAGGTCATCTTTTCTTACTCAAACTCTTGCTTAAGCAATTCAATCTCAGAGGGAAATTCGTCAACTAGTATTAGTGATTTCCTAATTCTAAATAGAGGTAATGCATCATTAATCTGATGGATCCTCCATTCATCATATCTTGGGGTCATACTACTCGCTCTTTAATATCTCTCCATGCAGCGAGTTTGTTTCTATGCAAGAAAGGCTAGCTAAACTTTTAACTTCTAATCAGGCTCACCATAGTCGAAATCTCACAACTTTAGCTCTTGTACAAAAGGAATAAATTGACTGCACTAGAATTATCAAATAACTAAAAGAGGTGCGTACCTAGTGCTCTCTATAATCCTATGAGCAGCATACAACTATAATCTCTGCACTAGTATATAACCATTTATGGGGAAAACCAAAAGGCCTTCCATGTTACCTTTTCCCCCTTGAGGTTTCAAAATTTTTGGACCTATTGCTTTTCAGATTTGTCTTGAGGCCATTCCTTCTTAAATACCTTAGAGATAGGGCTAAAGTTGGGTAAGAAGTTGGACGACATCCTACTTCCTTCAAGACAAAAGTGATTGATGAGCTAAATGTGAAAGAGTGATGCACATTCGATGAAGTGGTCCATACCCATTTTCTTACAAAATTTAAGAGCTTGAATAGTTTCAACAACGATGGCCAGTATAGGATTGATGTTGTAGCACAAACGAGAAAAAACATCTACTACCATAGCTCCAATATAGCCTAATGTCTTTGGGAATATGACCAAACCATATATCACCAAAGCTTAGATATCTTGGATTTTTTGGATGTCAATGGTACTCGCTATTGCTTCTTTCAAACTAGCCCATGAGATGCATTCACTATTTCCCTTTGTTTTGATATGACTCTTGATCCAAGACTGTATTGCCCTAAGGATTTAAGCTAATCTTTTCTTGAAAGTTAGAGGGTTCAAAGCCTTACAGTATATTCTATCAACCTTCACTATCAACCGTGGGGACTAAATTTTCATGACTAAAAGTGAAACACCGATATGTTGGATTCCAAAAGATGTTGTTTGCAACAAGCCGACATCCAAATAGACTTAGAGTAAAAGAGCAAAATCTCCATATGTCTTAGCGAATAATTCCCTTTTGGAATTGTCCTAACTGGTACATGTAGTCCTTAGATCTTGCCAATCATTTTGAAAGTACCCTATCTTGATCTTTTCATGCGTTGTTGAGACATACACTAGTTTAAGGATGTCTGCATCTTCATGCTTTTGGTGTTCTAACCATGCTCGAACTTCTTCAAAAGGCTTCAGCTCTAAAGTGGACTATTGCTCCATGACAGACACCCTTTGGTGAACATTGAGCCATTAGCTAATTATCCCATGATAATGATAATTATGATGAAATGATGAATGCATGATAAAGAAAAGCAAAAGAAAAATGAGTTAGTAACCATTCAAAATAATAGGCATAAAGATAAAGAAATGAAAAAACAATAACAAAAATGCATCACAAAATTTGCCTCAAGAATAGGTGGTATGATGCCTAAAGGTAGACATGATGATCATAAGCATTGAGACATTAAACAAATAGCATTACAACGTGTTCACATTAAAAATTACCTTGAAGCAACATAGTACCTCCCGAGGACTAAAATTGACCAGTGAAACAGTGATGTCCGTTCATCACAATCTATGTTAAGTACATGTTAAGCGATCGTTTGGGTAGTATGATGGCTTATTTTCATCAGACATAACTATTTTAAGATGGCATTGTAGGTAATGGCATTTGCTTGTCCTTACCCATTTATTAAAGAGGATTTGCGATCGAATGTAAAGGAATATCCTAAAGGAATGATCACAAAAATAACAATGACAAACACGGGTGATAATGTTCAGCCATCATGGCCCACATGACCATGGTATATAGGAGTAAAGGTAAAAAATGTTTCCCAATTGATCCTACTCTTTGTGTTATTCTAGCAACATCTGCTATGGTTTGATATGGTTTAGATCATAAGGTTCACTATATGGGTTAAGTGATGCCCATTTCGATATCCCAATCGTTCCTCCATCTGGTAAGGACAGCCAAGGCTCCTTAATCCTAGGCCCATCATAGGTTTGGCGAAACAGGTTTGATCTAGTGGATGTATTTCCCTATGCAAATGCGAAAAGTTACTCATAAGAGACATAGGTAATTTACACCACGAAAGTCTTGCCATGCCTATATGAAGGGTTACTCATGAAGGTGGATGGCTCATTTTCTCCTAATAATAGGATACTAACCATATCATGATGTTTGGTGGAAAGGGAATTTCATAAACATTTTATGAAAAATGTTCAAAAATTTTAGAAAAATCATCTAACGAGTCACAATGGCCCAAATAGAATATCTCATGCTGGTTCCAGAGGTCCTAGATAGCAAAGGCTCAAAAAATTATAACTCCTTCATCCAAAATGGTCCGAGGGCAAATAAGGCATCTTTTGGAAGGTACTTCGACGCCCTTTAAAGGAAAAATATTAGAAAAATCAAGGAAAATATTTTATGGTTTGAAAATGATTTTCCAAACTTAGACTACAATGTTGCCAAAGCAAAACAAAGGGCTATTCTATATTTTTAGGTTTCTTTTAAAGATAGGTTCGAGTCTAGTACGTTTAAACATCCATGACAAAAAGTAGCATGGGTGTCACAAGTTCATTCCACAATCTTGGGGTAGTTTGGGATGATGAAACAACTTGTTGACTATGTCACTAAAGTGGATATTGGACTTAAGATCAAGGCTTAATACTTTAATAAATAAAATATTATCATTTTTTTTAAATATCATCTTTGAACCTATTTTACCATGAATCCAGAGCTGAAATGTTTGATTTCTCCCTAAGATTGGAATACTAA
>JBBYHK010029054.1:0-10113 GCA_038382065.1 Adansonia grandidieri | reverse complement strand
ATTAAAATGTTTGAAGTCTGACAATGGTGGTGAGTATGACAACAAAGAATTCAAAAAATTTTATGTAGTAAATGTGGTTTGATTGGAAAATACTATTTTGAAAACACCACAACTAAGTGGTTTTCCTTAGTAGATGAATCAAACCCTTATTGAGCATGTTAGGAGTATGAGGATACATTCCAGTCTGCCCAAGATGTTTTGGGCAAATATAAATAGCACATAAGCATATTTGATAAATCAAGGATTATCTGTCGCTCTTGATCATAAACCTTTCACATTTAAAAGACTTTGGTTGTGTTTCATATATGTATGTTGATTCTGACTAAAGAAATAAGCTATACCCTAAGTGTAAGAAAAATTTTTCCATTGGATTTGGCTATTAGTTTTAGGATGTTGAAAAGAAAACAATTTTAAGAAGGAAGGATGTAATATTTAATGGAAATATTGTCTATAAAGATAGACTTGTTGTAAAGTGTGCAAGCACGGGAAAATAAGTGTGGCAGTGTAAACATGTTGAGCTAAAGGAGATTTCTAAGAATGATAAGGTTAATGGGTAATAGGGAAATTCAGAGAATATTCAAGCAACGTTAGGACTTGCCATGCATGAGACTCAATTCAAGAAATCTAGTAGAGTCCCTAAGCCTATTCAACACTAGTCTCCCTCCTTGTATTATTTATTGCTAACTGATCAGGAGAATTAGAATGTTACAATGAAGCAGTGCAGGTGAATGATTCGATCAAGTGGGAGCAAGCTATGCAAGACAAGATGGATTCATTGTAGAAAAAATTATACATGGGTATTGCCTTACATCAGAGGAAAAAGGGCATTGCAAAACAAATGGGTGTATCGAATTAAATAAGAGCATGATGGTAGTAAGAGGTACAAGGCAAGGCTGGTTATGGAAGGTTTCCAAAAAGGGAAAGTATTGATTACACCGAGATACTATCTTTTATTGTTAAGATAACTATAATCAAGTCAATGTTGAGTATTGTTGCTTCAGAAGATTTATATATTGAACAATTAGATGTAAAAATTGTATTTCTTCATGGTGATTTGGATGAAGATATCTAAATGGTTCAGCTGAAAGTTTTTTCAGTTCAGGGTAACAAAAGTCTTGTGTACAAGCTTCACAAAAGCTTGTATGGTCTGAAACAAACCCTTTGCTAATGGTATGAGAAGTTTGATGCATTCATGTGCAATCATGGATTTAAACGGTGTAATATTGATCATTGTTACCATTACAAATATATTGATGATTGCTACATTATCTTGGTGTTGTATCTGGATGATATGCTCATTATACGATCTAGCATACAAGCAATCAATGAGTTGAAAGAGCAATTGTCTGCCAAATTTGCAATGAAGGATCTTGGAGCAGCGAAGCAAATTCCTGGGATAAGAATCATTGTGGATAAAATGGCTGGGATTTTGAAGCTGTCGCAAGCAAATTACATTAAAAAGGTATTAGATAGGTTTAAGATACAGGGTGCTATAGTAATTAGCACTCTTTTGGCAAGTCATTTCAGACATTCAAAGGAACAATCACCCAAAACAAGTGAGGAGCTTGAATACATGTCTAAAGTTCCCTATACTTCAGCGGGTAGTCTTATGTATGCTATGGTTTGTACTAGACCTAACATAGCACATGTAGTGAGAGTTGTGAGCCGATACATGGGAATCTAAGAAAACAACATTGGGAAGCTGTTAAATGGATCCTCCAATACTTGAAAGGTAGTTTGAGTATGGGACTTTATTTTAGAAAGAATGGCTTGACTTTGCAAGGTTTCGTTAATGCAGACTTAGGTGGTGACATTAATAATAGATGGAGTACTACCAGTTATATTTATACCTTGGGCAGAACAGCTATGAATTGGGTGTTTCAACTACCAAAAATATAGCTCTTTCTACCACTATAGCTTGTTGTTATTAAGGCAAACAAGGAAATGATTTGGCTACAAAATTTCCCCGAGGAACTGGGTAAAAACAATTGAAAATTAATGTTCTTTTCTGTCACAGTCAAAGCGTAATTCACCTTACAAAGAACCTAATGATTCATGCTAAGACAAAGCATATTTATCTAAAATATCATCTCATTCATGGATTGCTAAATGATGCTACTTTAACACTTGAAAAAATATGAGGGATATAGAATCTAGCAGATATGATAACGAAGAAAGTGATTATAGAAAAGTTGAGATTCTGCATGACCTCAGCTGGCCTCCATGGTTAATTGTTGAGGAGGTGTCGCATTGTGTCTTTTGAGCTATGCAAAGGGAAGTTTGGTGCATGGCTAAGGTTATCTACCTGACGATTAGTCTCTAAGTAAAAGATTGTTAAAAGTGGAGCTTGATATATACACATAGGACCAATGGCCCAAGCCAATTAAAAATGGGTTTACTTTTAATATTAAATTACACGGGTTGCCTTAATTGCTTCTTATTTAAGGATGAGAAACTATCCTGTTGTAGTGTGGTATAACTCTATTTTCATAGTAAAGAAGTTTAGAGTGGTTATAGACATAAGAGGGTTTTCTTTGAACCACGTAAATCTATGTTTTTGTTACCTCAATATTTATTTTCTTAGGGTTTCTTTTGTATCTTAATCATGTTACTTTAGATTAAGGTTTCGTTTCTCAATAGTCATCCCTGTGTTTCAAATGCACTAAAAGATATTAACAAATTAAATGAAAATATTTAAGCATCATAAAGCTGATGGTCAAGCTCGAAAGCCATAGTTGGATCTAGTTAAGAATTTTATTTGAAATAAAATAGTCCACTCTAAGAGTAAGGTCTAGAGCAAACCATACCGCCTTAGCCAAATAGCATTGAAAAAAGATGTGCTCAAGCATTTCCTTTTCTTAATTATAAAGGGAGGAAAGTTTAGTGAACTTGATGTTTCATTTTTGAAATTCAAAACAAATTGATAGGCAGTTTTCATAGATCTTCCATAGGAAGAGAATGATTTTAGAGAATGATTCCAAAGCTCAATGTTCTTGTATTGCATGATCTTCTAATACAATTTTCTCTCTACGAATTCTTTGAGTCTTTGTACTAGTCAGACAATTTTCATTTTGGAAATTGGTTTTATGAAATATGATTAATAGGCATTTATGAGGTCAAATTTAATGTAGGATCCACTCATATTTGTGGTTAAATAATTTGTTGGATTTTATACTCCAATATGATTAATTTAACATGAAATATTAACATGTTTAAAATCAACTATCAGTGAATGAGACATTGATCTCAAAGGACCTTTGGATGGCAGAATGTCAAACCTAAAAATTTTCATACTCGTGATATTTTACGAGTTTGTCTTGTGAGTTGAGCTGTGAGCTCACGGATTTGGGTTTGATTAATCGAAAATATTTTGCTATATAATCCCTGTTTGATCAGTAATTTTCCATCCCTAAATATCTTAGTATATGAAACAGTACATTAATTATGGTATGATATTCATAAATGTTATTTTGTATACTCATGAACTTTGACTATTCATGAATTTGAGTATTCATGAATCATACATATACATGAATATTATAATGTATATTCATGAATTTGAATATTCATGAACTATGAATATATATGAATGGTATTAAGTATATTCATGAATTATATACATTTATGAATCTGAACATTCATCATAATTAATGGACATTAACGTATTTTGTACATTCATCTATCTTCGGTAATTAATATTTAGGTGTCGTAGGTTCTTCCAAGATCTTTGTTCTTTTTTTTTTCCTTACACTTTAGCTTAGGAATCTTCACTTGGAGAGAGAAAATTGTGTCAAATTCCATAGGTCATGGATCTCGGAAGGAGTGTAACTTGTGATTGTAATGTTGTTGAAATCATAGGAGGCAATTACGTTTTATCCTTCTACACCAAGTGATGGGAATTTCACCTTAAAAATAAAGGTTTCAATATGTTCTTTATTCCTTATCTTTGTTTTCTATAATAAATTTTTCTAACAAAATTTTACAAATATACAAAATAATTTTCCAACAAAAAGATCACAAATAATTGAAGATAATTTTGATGGACGACGTTATATTTGCAAAATGAAAATAGTTAAAAACGAATTATTTAAAAAGCACGGTATATAAGTTATAAAAGAAATACAAGAAATTTTAAAAGAAATTGATGATGATGATTATAAAAAAAAATAAAGATATTAGAAATACGTAAAAGCTTAGAGTTTTTTTCCTTTTAAACATGTTCCTGATTTCAGTATTATGAAATAAATTTATGCACTTCCAATTTTAATTATGATCACTCATAATTATTAATTTTGTAGCCGACCATTATTAATTTTGTAGCAGTAGCTGCCATTCTTGCCAGAAATATTAGTACAACACTCTTCTCTTTCTTTTCAAACACATTGTATGCACAAATTTCGTGTTGAAAAATGACAAAGAAAATTTGGAGACAAATAAATCAAATTAATTTATCAGACTTGAGTTATAATATCTGGATGTTCTTTAAAATAAAGAAATCCTTTGATTCTTTTCTTCAACAAAACTTTGATCCAAGGGTCTTCAAACTTGATATTGAATCGTTCAGGTTTGCTTCAAGGGTCTTGTAGACTTGATCTTGAACAACGAAATTTATCTCTTCTCTATTGCCAGAATAAGATTGGAGAGTAGCTTCTGGAAGAACGAAAGCCCCGTTCTTTGCGTTCTTGAGAGAAAACTTCTTGAGACTTTGAGAGAATTTGAATCTTCAAAATCTGCTTCTTCTCTTCAGGCTAGTGAATTGTGTTTAATAGCTTTGGCGGAGACCCCTTTTTATAGTGCCAATGAGCCAAGTAGAAAAAAGTTCCTAAAGAATATAACTTCTTTAATAAATTTATCTTAATGAATTATCTCTTAATTAATTTAATTTAATTAGACAAAAAACTCTTTTATTTATCTATAAATTAATTTAAATTTAATTAGAGATAAAACTATTTTATTTATCTTTAAATTAATTTTAATTTAATTAAAGATAAATATCCATTTATGATGTAATCAATTACACATGTTGATGTAGAATTTAATTGATAATTTCTTAATTAAAAGAAATATCAATTTACATGTGGCAGTTTATGATTGTTCAAAATTTTTCTCTTTCTACAAATACCCTCTCAAGACTTGGTTATGTACACGGTTTTTTTTTTAGTGTAGCAAGTAAGCAAGTCTTGAAATTTAATTTGAGACCAACATTTATTTGCACCTTTGTATTGGTCTTAAAATATTTGCAAGTTTCAATTTATTCCCACATGATCCTTATATATGATAAGTGAGAAATTTAATTTTGACTTGATATATATATATATATATTTTTTTTTTCTTGATGGCGTCATAGCCATGCATCAGTAGCCATCTCAAATGCTGCTTCCATAATGACTGCATGTCTCGATTTTAACTCCTTGCCCAAATAGATCACCATAAATCTTCTTGGCATTAACATATAATTCAACTAGGAATGGTTTTCAAATCCAAGTGTCATTTCATTGGAATCTGTCTCTTCTTGTATCTATCCCAAGATAGATTTTAGCCAGCTTTAATCCAAGGCCTATTCCAAATTCAACTGGGATTTTTAAACCAGGTCAACTAGGATTCAACAGTTTTTATTTTTTTTATTTTTTAATACCAATCCTAGTCCAAGTGGAACTAGCTTATTTTCACTATAAAAGTAACACTTCTTCACCCAATTTTCTCATCAATTCTAAATCAAGATCTCTTCAAAAGTGAGGTAAACATTCTTTCTACCTCTTAATCTCTGTTCTTCTTTTTTTTTCTTATAATCTAGGCATAGAAATTTCATGCATCATGCTTCACTTGTCATCATCTATATATGAATCTTGACACTTTGCTTTTTTTTTTTTATTTGCCACCACAGACATCATGTTTATCTTATGTATTGCTAATTATTATTAATTTCAATAATTTTTTTGTCAGCTTGGAGATTTAATTATATATCAAGGTAACACTTTTACTTCTATCCCAAGCTTTATATCTGACATCATATTTATCTCACGAACATAATTTCTTTCTTGTAGGACCACCATTGTATACTTCAAAGATCATTAAGAGTATCTAGTTATTTTCTCTAAGGAAGATGAAGATATTGAAAAAAGATTACATCTTTTTAACCCATATCTTGGCAGATACAAATCAATTTGGGCATCATTGGTTCTTCTTTCTGCCTTGAAAGACTGGTTAACGGAACTCTCCCAAGCCTTCCAATCTTTCCCAAAGGCCCGATGTTTGCAATCAAATCTTCATGTCAAGACCACAAGTTTATCTGATCTTTATGTTAAAACCACAAGTTCATCCGATCTTTATGTCAAGACAACAAGTTCATCCGATCTTTATGTCAAGACAACGAGTTCATCCGATCTTCATGGAAAGACAACAAGTTCATCTGATCTTCATGGAAAGACAACAAGTCTGATTAAGTTTGACATGCCTTAGAATAAGGAAGACTACTGACGTATATGATGCTATTAACATCATTATACCTTCATGGTCAAGATAAAGACAACGGCTAGTATATATGAAGCTATTTATGCATCATTATACATTTATAAGGAACTGCTACCTTCAAATAAGTCCTTACTGCAATTTTTCTTATTGCGATCTGATTTTACATTCTCAATTACTGATCGTGGGATGTAGTGTGTTCTTCTATAGTATGATTATCTAATCTATTGTTCTTAAAATTGGCTTGATTCCAAGGATGAAGAAGCTCCAAGCGACCATGAAACCAACTGAAGTTACACATTTATTTTCATTCTTCTATGTCGGGTTATGGAAGACAAACAACATCATGGACCAAATAGGATGCATTCAGGATATATTTATTAAGGAATTTGTAAGCTTTCCTTTTTGGTTAGCAAAAACCAAAGGGACGTTGTTTCTCACAGTAATATCCATGTATACACATTCACATTACCATGGAAGGCAGTTGGCAGTGGGACTTCATAATTGGTTCTTCAAACTTTTATTCTTTTGTAGAGTCATCATATTATATTTCGAAGACTGCCAAGATTATCTTGTCATTCTTTTCAAGGAAGATAAAGACATTAAAATGGATCACCTCTCTTTGCAGACAAACCCATATTCAGTATATATAAACCAACTTGAACATTATTTTTTTTATTGTTGTTATCGATTGAACTTGGCAATGAAACCAAGCTGCCTACGTACCTTTAAAGGATCAAGTCATAACGTAGTTCATATATATATTTTTTATTTATTTTTTTATGCTCTAACTTTTGCCTAAGTTGTCCCATAAGGGATTTTCAACTTAGCGAGCATTTTTTCTTTTTTTTTTTTTTGAATGTGCAGTTTAAGCTTGCGCTTAGGAGAAATATTTTTTGAAAGAATAGTTTACGCTCGTGCTTAGGAGCATCATTTTTTGGAAGAACAATTTAAGCTCGTGCTTAGGAGCATCATGTTTTAAGCATAGTATCACTTCAAAAACTTGCCACTGATCTGTCCAACATTAACACCATCTTGATCAACAATCTTGTATACACCATTGGTATAGGCTTCTCGAACAACATATTGTCCATCCCATTTTGAAAGGAACTTGTTACCCATGCGATGTGTGGTATTTATGGGCCTTCTCACAGCAAGGACAAAGTCTCCAACTTGAAATGACCATGGCTTAACTTTCTTGTTAAAAGCTTTGGACAATCGACCTTGATAGCATTCTAAGCGTTGTTGTGCTTCCAATCTTTTCTCATCTAAGGCTTCTAATTCCTCCAAGTGTAGACGCACATTGTCTTCATTGGCAATACCTTATTGCATTACAATCCTTAATGATGGAATTTTTCGCTCAAGTGGTAGAACATCTTTTACACCATAAACAAGCGAATATGGAGTAGCTTGAGTTGGTGTGCGATATGTAGTACGATAAGCCCATAAAGCTTCTCCCATCCTTTCATGCCAATCTTTCTTTGAACTATTAACAACCTTTTTAAGAATATTGCATCAAGTCTTGTTAAAAGCTTCTACTAATCCATTTGCTGGAGCATGGTACATTGAAGAGTGATATTGCTTGAAGTCAAACTGTGCACATAATTTGCTCATGTTAAACTGCTTCCCATTATCAGTCATGATGTATTGGGGTATGCCATACCGATAAATGATATTAGTGTGAATGAAAGTTGCAACAGTTTCTTTCTTCACTTCTTTGTAAGGTACCACTTCTGCCCATTTTGAAAAGTAATCTGTAGCTGCAAGTATATACATATGCCCTATCAAACTCTTAGGTAATGGCCCCACCAAGTCAAGTCCCCAACCATCAAATGGCCAAGATGTGACGGTTGGATGCAATGGCTCAAGAGGTTGATGGATAAAGTTAGCATGAAACTGACAAGTTTGACATTTCTTGGCATAGTCCATGCTGTCTTTTACCATTGTAGGCCAATAGTATCCCATTCTTTTGATTTGAAAGTGCAACTTAGCTCAAGATTGATGTGCACCATAAACTTCGAAATGAGCTTCTTATAGAGCTTCGGATGCTTCATCTTCTCCTAAACATCAAAGAAAGATTCCAGCAAAAGAACAATGATAAAGTATACCCTTGAAGTAAATAAACCGAAGAGCTCAGCGTTTAACTTCTGTTTTATGCTTTGGATTATTAGGTAATTTACCATACTCTAGATAATCAATCAACGGCCATCTCCAATCTTTTTTCTCAATTTCCCAAACTGAAACAATGTTGGATTTGATATCTTCTATTTCAGAGATAGTAATTGACGGCAAGATCCATCGTTTACACAAAGGAACCTTTACTTTGGCACTTGGTAATACAATAGATAATGCCAAACTGGCCAGAGAATCAGCTTGTTTATTTTCTTTTCTTGGCACATGTTCTAAGTTCACTTTGTCAAACCATTCAAAGAGTTTCTTTGCATAGTTGACGTATGGTAAAAGCTCTGATTTCTTCACTTCATAAAGTGAAATAAGTTGGTTAATGACCAATTTAGAATCTCCATACACTTCAAGTTGGGTGACTTTTATATCAATTGCCATCTCCAATCCAATAATCAAAGCTTGGTATTCTGCTACGTTGTTGGAACAATTTTTAGTGGGAGTGAATGTGTAAGGCAATACATCACTTTCCGGAGTGATGAAGACAATACCATTTTAGCTCCATTTTACAGTGTAGCTCCATCAAAGAACAACTTCCACGGCCTAAAAATTTCGATAAAAAGAACATCCTTATCGGGAAGATCTTCAAAGAATTCCCAATCATCTGGAATAGGATGGTTTGCTAGAAAATTAGCCAATGCTTGTCCCTTAACAGCTTTTTATGGAACATAAGTGATATTAAACTCTTGTAACAAGAGAGCCCATTTCGCCAATCTTCCACTAAGTATAGCCTTGGACATAAGATACTTAAGAGGATTTACTCGGGATATCAAATAGATAGTATGAGCTTGCAAATAATGTCTAAACTTTTTAACAGTGAACATTAATGCCAGACAAGTTTTTTCAATAAGAGAATAATTTAACTTAGCACCATTAAGAGTTCTACTGAGATAGTAGAGTGCATTTTCCTTTTTTTCATCATTTTCTTGTGCTAACAATTCTCTTAAAGAATGTTCTTGTGCAGTAATATAAAAGATCAAAGGTTTTTCTCGTATAGGCGCTTTTAAAACAGGCGACAACAACAAATAGGCTTTAACGCTTTTGAAAGCATTACTACAAGCTTCATCCCAAATAAAAGGAACATCTTTCTTCATCAGCTGATTGAATAGTTGACATCGACTTGGCAAGTTTGATATAAAACGTTGAATATATGCTAATCTTCCTTGCAAACTTTTGAGTTCATGGAGATTATGTGGTTCTGGCATTTTCATGATTGCATCTATCTTTGATTAATCAATCTCAATTTCACGATGTCTCACAATGAACCCTAGAAACTTGCCCGACGATACACCAAAAGTGCACTTTAGTGGATTCATCTTTAATTGGTACCTTCGTAATCTTTCGAACACTTGACAGAGATCAATGAGATGGTCTACCTTTTTCTTTAACTTTACAACCAAGTCATCCACATAGCACTCGACATTTTTGTGAAGCATATCATCGAAGATCTTTTGCATTGCTCTT
>JBBYHK010029033.1:0-10114 GCA_038382065.1 Adansonia grandidieri | reverse complement strand
ATATAGTAATTGAATAAAAATAATGATACAAAAAAATTAATGTGAACTCAACACAAATATACAAAATTAAAAAAAAAATCAAAAGCATAATGTCATAACTGTTAGTATAAGCCCTGTAAGCCAATATTTATGGCTTAAGAGGCATTAGCATTTAGTGATTTCATGTACTTAAACATTATCTTTTATTAATGTTAATGAGACATTTCTTTATTCATAAGATTTTTCTAGAATAATTGTTGTTAGTATCTTATGTAAATAAAGCCTATGAAATACATTGGCCTTGTAAGGGAATTGTAAAGAGTTATAATTTTGAGATCCCTATACATCAAAGCCATGTTTTTGAAACCATTAATGGTCATTGTGCTGTCAAGACAAGGGCATTCACAATGCACAAAGTCTAGCATATGTAAGCCTCCACGCATAGGATGCATGCATCTAATCTTATAAGTTGAGCTATAGAAATACTTTGGGACATTATATGAGTGTTTGTTAGTTAAGGAGTTCATTGAACATAACCCGCTATGAGAGTTCCATTTAGTATTTCATTCATAGTAATGGAAATACTCTCATGTGTCAGTAGTGCAAGTGATCTTTAGACTTGTGACACAGGTCATTTTTGTCTGAATTTTCATACTTAGAGATCACTACAAACGAGTTCACAATGGATAAGTGCCAAAATAAGGGTGGTTTTGGGTATGATATGAAGCTTACTGAAGGTGAATGAGTGGTTTAGAGAGGATTCAGCACCCTAAGTGATATGAAGGTAAACATACCATATGTACCTAGCCTATGTTAACTCAAAGTCCTGAGCCAAGGCAATACTGATTATGGAGTTAACACATAGGGGTTGCATACTAATATGGAATGGGCTTAAAGTAAACATTCTACTTGCTAATTCCAAGATATATGATGAAAGGATATATTTATTACACTAAGATCTGAACACTGAAAGGCTTGTCAAAATCATATTGGAACACCTGCGTATTGGGTGGCTATGATGCATTATTAGATGCCAATCTTGGTCTATAAATATAAAATATTCTTTATGAGAATATTTTATATTTATTGCTAATATGATAAAGGCCTAATGGGTCACACACATAAGAGTGATTAGTGAAAAATAAAATGAGATTATGCTTAAAGACATAATATAAATAAAAGTTACTTAAGCAGCTTGTACTAGTCCAAGTGGGCCAGGGTTTCATTGTTAGCTGACCAAAAATTGCCAACAAGTTACCTTACGTATTTGTACCTTGTTTTTCCATCCCTTGCATAAGCTTTTAGGGTTTATGCCATTTTTCTCTCCTTGTATAGGAGATTTGCGATTAGCTTCTCTTCCCCCTTCTTTTTGCGTTATCACTATATATTCCAAGAAAAGGTGTTGTCTTGATTTGTTTTGATTGAGAATCAAAAGAACATTGAAGTTAAAGAAAGGTTTTAGAAATCTAAGTTGCTAGCACGTCTTTAGACAAACAAATTCTTAACCTCCTTGAAGATTTTTTGGATTACCTGTATGGATAACCATTAGAGGCTAGACGCTTGGATAACTTTGGCTTACGACAACTGAGCTCCATATACATATTCTTAGGTTATGGAATTGCTAAGAGATCTCAAGATTAAGATATGTTTGAATCTTGAATAGTTCTTTAGGATTCTGGATTTTAAAGATTGATTAAACTCATGCAAGATAATCTGGTTTTGAAGGTCATAGATTTATTTTTATGATTCTTTCCATTATGATCTTTGCAAATTATTTTGTCAATTTTTGCAATCTAATTACTTGCTATCCTGAGACTTCTTACAAGTGGTATCAGGAGCCTCCTTGCATTGACTTGGCTAATCCTGTGTTTTAGTTGTTACTGATTAAAGAATTTGTTATTTTGATGCTATCTTGATCCGTTTCTTCAATTTAAAATTAAAGAAAATTGTTTCCTTTTTATTTTTAAATTTCTAGATGTTAATTCATGTTTATTATTCAATGTTAATTATTTAAAATATGATTTTATTAATTAAATTGATTAAGTCGTTGGTTGACAATTAGGTGTTGACTAGTGCTACGTTGGCTACATGTTTTGATATGGTTGTCTTTTTGGGTAGTCACTACTGCAATTTTTTCGTTGTTTTTCTACCTTGAAAGTGTAATGAAAAGTTCATAAATACATGCTGCAAAAATCAAGTTAAAATTGAAGTAAAAAACATTTCAATTCTAGGCTAAAACGGGTGCACTAATGTGCTTGTACCTTGCGACATTCTTATCTTCTTTTATGGATCTTGGTGCGGCATCAATGGAAGCAAGGAGTTGCTGTATTTTTAGAAGTTTAGTGGGAGTAATAAAATAGTGTTTGAGTTGGAATAGGATGGCTATGATAGCCATGCATGGGATAGAGTCCTAGTTGGACTAGAACTCTTCAAGATTATGCCAACATAATCCCACTTGGAGGAGGACTCTTCCAGTTTTATTTTTTCTTGAGATTTAAAATTTGATATGATCAGATTAAATTAAAATTAAATTAAAAAATGCTAAAAGTTAGCATGTTTGGCGTAATGGACTTCCTTAAGAGGTTGAATCCAATTAAAATTCTTACATATTATCAAAAACCTAATTATCCAATTATAATATTTTCTTAAAGTGTTTAATATATAAGTTGGATAATATAACAAGCATGGAATTAAATTCAATTAATTTGATTAATTGAAAAATATTCTTAATTTAAATGATTAATCCTATTTGGAATAGGATTTACTCTTATATGATTAGAATAAATGTTAATCATGTAAGAAAATTGTTTTCTTAATTAAATTAGATATGGATAAATTGTTTAGTATCAAAAGTTGGTAACATGAATTTAAAACACATGTTTATACTTGTTCATAGTTGTTGTGGATAATGGACTAGGCCCAATATGATTGTGGATGTATGGCTAATTCTTTATGGATGTCTAAATATTTTAAATAAGGTCTACGAACCCTGCCTTAACTCTATTTTTCTCTATAGTTGTAAAATTCTTTTCTCACCTAAATCCCCTCAATTGTAACTCGAGGTTTCTTCATCACAAATGTAATTAGATTACATAAAAGTGTAAAAATAGGGTTACTTAGGAAAGATTTTGTAACTCGAAGATGGAGATCCAAGAAGAGGCACCATGAAGCCCGAGAGATTGCAAGAAGCGTATGAAGACTTTGTATATAATCATCTAGGAATTGACCAAGCAATTTCCTTCGATGGCTCAAGGAAATTTCATTAGATAGTAGTCCATAATTGTTTAAGTAGTATGCATGATAGTATATTTATTTTATGCTATATTACAAATGCTATATGCCAATATGATTAGATCTTAATTAGAAGATAACATGATTAAATGAAATCTCTTGCCTAATATCGAGTCACATGCTTTAATGATAAAGATGCCTTCTATTATGCATAACAAGATATTTAAGTTTTGACTGTTGATATTTGTTGAGTTGACTTAAAGGTTTCAATCGTCCGAACTGCTTAAGCTATGAATGATGGGTCTTACTCAACTAATGCCACACTATTCGGATGCATACAACTTGACTGCATAGCATTAGAGGCAATGGTCAGGCGAAATGTATATGATATATTTAGGCAAAGAGTTACCACCTAACTGATCTGGAAGTTACATAGAGATGCAATTGGCAAGCTATGGTGCCTACCTAATTAGGCTTGTTGTGTTTGGTTGAGCTGACTCAAGGTTGCAACATGTTGAAAGGAATCCTAGCCCACTAGAAATATCTTGAATAAAATTTCATATAACTCCTAGGGCTACTGTTATGAAAACTTAATGGGAAAACCAATAAAGATTTAATACTTCGTCCTTGTTGATACAAAACATGAACATCTAATTAATACTAGTTTTATACTAGGTTGTTGACAATGGTAATTATAATAACTATAATGCGAGGCATATGAGATGCCATAAGCCCAAAATGTTTAGACTGCTATGTGAGATTAAGAAACATTCTTAAGAAAATAAAGATAACTGATCTTTACATGATTGAGTTAAATTACTCTACTATTGATTTGATGACTTGCATAATTGATTTGAGTTGTGGATCACAATTATGTAATGACTTAAGTTTGCTAAAGAATAGTAAAGAGTTAGGCTCTAATGAGGTAATTTTACAAATGGGCAATGGAGCAAAAATTGAGGCCATTTCCATTGGAACTTGTACTTTATCTTTGCTTTCAAGCATGACCTTGGAACTAAAAAAATGTCTTATGATCCTAGATTATCTAAAACATCATTTCAGTTTCATACCTTAGTGATAATGATGATTTCAAGTTTAGAATAAAAGGCAAAAGTTTCACTATTATTCTAAATGACATGGTCTACAGATCGGCCTCATTAAAAAATAGGCTCTTTATGTTTAATCCAGATATGCCTTTACTCAATATAAATATGAAGGAAGCTAAATAAAATGATCCAATAAAGACCTCTATCTAGCATTGTAGGCTTGGATATGTTAAGGAGACTCGAGTAGCCATGTTACATAAACAATGTTATCTTAACCCGGTTGATTTTGAATCATATGGGACATGTGAGTGTTGTCTCTTTGGCAAGATGATCAAGACACCTCTCACTAAGAAAAGTGAAAAGGCTAGTGTTTTATTGGGCCTAATACATTCAGATGTGTATAGTCCATTAAACATAATGGCTGGAAAGAACTATTCTTACTTTATTACTTTTACCGAATGATTATTCCAGGTATAGGTATATGTACTTAATGAAGTACAAGTCCAAAGCTTTTGAAAAGTTCAAAAAGTTTAAGGCTGAAGAAGAAAACTAAACCAAAAGAGAATTCTTACTCTTAGATTTGATCGAGGAGGAATACTTAAGTCAAGAATTCTTGGATCATTTAACAAAAATCGGTATTATGTCACAATAGACTCCACCAGGAACTCCGTTGCATAACAAAGTGTCTGAAAGGAAAAATCGAACCTTGTTAGACATGGTTTGTTCCATAATGTCTAAGGTAGACCTTTTGATATCCTTTTGGGGATATGCATTAGAGATTATTGCCTATCTTCTGAATAATGTTCCATCCAAATCTATGGATAAGACACCATATAAGATGTTCCATGGTAAAAGACCATATATGTCTTACCTTAAGATTTGGGACTGTTTCACTTATAGAAAGTGAATAGTGTCTGACAAGGCTGGAGCTAGGTCAGATAAATGTAGATTTATAGGGTATGCTAAGGAAACATATGGATATTACTTGTATAACCCGGCTAAACAAAAGGTATTTATTTCAAAACACGTAATCTTTTTGGAGAAGGAATTTTTGCTAGAAGAGTTCAGTAGGAGTAAAATTGATCTTGAATAAGCTCAAAAACCAGCAACTGACATTTCAAAGGACCAGAGCCCATGGTTGAAATGTTAGATGCTTAACCTGAAGCTTAAGAGACATAACAACTTCGTTGATCTGGAAGGATTAGGTAAACACATGAGAGATATGGATTTCTTATCGATAAGAATGACTTGCCCATTAATACTAAACCTATCACATATGAGGAAGCAATGTTGAACATTAATTTCAAAAAATGGCTTGATGACATGAAGGTCGAGATACATGCCATGGATGTTAACCAAGTTTGGACTTTGGTTGACCTACCTGAAGGGATAAAACCCATAAAGTGCAATTGGGTTTTAAGAAAAAAATTGATGTAGATAGCAATGTACAAACGTATAAGGTCAGATTGCTAGAAAAAAGTTATAATCAAGTAAAAGACATTGATTATGAGGACACATTTTCACTAGTTGCCATGGTAAAATCCGTTTAGATATTGCTTGCAATAGCCATATATTACGATTATGAGATACAACAAATAGATGTAAAAATGACATTCCTTAACGGGAATCTGTAAAAGAAGGTGTACATGACACAACACGATGGTTTTATATCCAAACTAAATCCAAATCCAGTACATAAGCTAAAGCAGTTCATTTATAGACTAAAGCAAGCTTTGAGGAGTTGGAACATTAGATTCGATGAAGCAGTTAAAGAATTTGGCTTTAAATAGAATCTTGATGATCCTTGTGTTTATGAAAAGATAAATGAGCAAGCAATTATTTTCTTATTGCTTATTTGATGACATATTGCTTATAAAAAATGACATACCTATGCTTTGAACCATTAAAGTCTAGCTGTCTAGATATTTCTCATGAAGGATTTAGGAGAAACTGTATTTACTCTGGGAATTAACATATATATAGAAATAGATTGAAACAAATGCTTGGCTTATCTCAATCCTTATATATAGATAAAATTCTTAAAAGGTGTAAAATGGATAACTCTAAGAGAAGAAACTTACCTCTGGTACATGGTGTAACTTACTCAAAGGAAATGTATCTTAAGACATCTAATAGAAGTACATAGATGGATGAAATTCCATATGATTCGGTAGTTAGATCCATCATGTATGCCATGCTGTGTACTAGATTGGATGTATCATACGCTCTGAGTATCATGAGCAGATACCAAAGTAATCCTGGAAAAGGTCACTGGATTGATGTGAAGAATATCCAAAAGTACTTACGAGGACTAAGGATATCTTTCTAGTTTATGGAGGGGCTAATCTCCAAGTTAAGGGATATACTAATGCCAACTTCCAATAAGAATTGGATGACTACAAATTGCAAAGAAAATTTACCCTTAATGGTATTGCGATTAGTTAGAAAACTTCCAAACAGTCTATAACTATAAACTCAACGATTGAAGCCGAATATATCTCTACATGAGATGCTATAAAAGAGGCAATTTGGATAAAGAAGTTTATTTCAAAACTTGGTGTGATTTCGAGCATTATTGATCCAGTCCCACTTTACTATAAAAACCATAGAGCCATATAAAGAACCATGGTCTTATCAAAAATTCAAACATATATTACTGCAATATCACCTCATTAGAGATATTACAAAGAGATATGACATTAGCATAGAATAAGTACCCACTGAGGAGACCTTAGCTAATCATATCACTTAACTTTAATCCCAACAGAAACATGATCAACATATAAGGGCATGTAACTTAAACATATGGGCGATTAGCTTTAGCACTGTGGCAGATTGTTAATGCAAACCTGCAAGCTAATCATAATGGCTTGAAAGGTATTAGCCTTTAGTGATTTCATGTATTTAAACATTATATTTTATTAATGCTATTTAGGTATTTCCTTATCCATAAGATTTTTCTTGAATAATTGTTATTAGTATCTTATCTAGATAAAGCCCATGAAACACATTGGCCTTGTAAGAGAATCGTAAAGAGTTACAATTATAATATCCCTATACATCAAAGCTACATTTCTAAAACTACTCCTAGCCATTGTATTGTCAAGACAAGGCATCAACAATGCACAAAGACTGGCATATGTAAGCCTCTATTCATAGGATGCATGCAATTGATCTCATAAGTTGAAGTATAGAGATACTTAGGGACATCATATAGGTGCTTGTTATGGTTATCGACATTCCATGTGCCTGGCCTTTACGAACTTCAGACGATCCAAAGGGTCAAAGCGTGCTCGACTTAAAAATATGATGATGTTTGACATGAAAAAGTAAAAGACTGTCAGACGAATCGCTCATCCGACTAGTCTTGGATGGCTACCATGAAGTGGTCATAAACTTGGAGTCGCTATCGATCATTTTAAGTTAGGCATGACCAGATGCCTATTGAAAATAATACTAGAGATTCATTGTTTTGGGTCTAGAAGTTGGTTACGTGTGGGGAAGGATTAGCACCCCCACGCCTAAAAATAAGTACCATCTAACTATATTACTTAAATCTCAGTTTCTTCGGTTCCATTTTTATCATTATTTAAATATAATTCCCTTTGATGCATGAAATTTTGGTAAAGATACGAGTCTGGGTTTTAATGAAAATTTATCACCTATGCATATCGAAGAGGTGAGAAACATAGGGTTTTTTTAATGAAAATAATCTTCGAATGGGTTTTGAAAAAAAACAAATATTTCATGTCTGGCACTGGAGAGATACCGATATGGGATATCATTTTGTGATTTTGAAAATAATTTTTAGAGCTCAAGGTCTCTACAAGAGGAAATGTATTAGTAAGATAGGAAAGAAAACAATAAATGAATCCACACAAAAATAAACACATAAGATAAAAAAAAGGGATGATCAAAATATATCTCATAGTTGTCTCCAATTATTGATGAATAGTCGAGACGACAACGATGAGACTTAGTCAAATTCAGTGGAAATTTGAGGAAAAAAATTTTGATGACTCGGGGATGCCCTAAAAAAAGTTTGAATTTTAGAAGGAATGTGGAGAGCAGGGTTAAAGTATCCCCTTAGAAAAGTAAGGTTGGAGTATCCCCAAAGGTGAAAATTTGATGTCATATTAAGGTAAAAGCAGGGTTGGAGTATCCCCTCAGTGTAGTGGGGTTGGAGTGTCCCCAAAAATGGCGGTTTGATATTGGATTTGAGTTAAAAGCGGGGTTGGAGTATCCCCTTGGAAAAGTGGGGTTAGAGTATCCCCAAAAAAAAAAATCCTCGATGTTAAAAGGAATGGGTCATATTTTTGAAAAAAAATAGAATCTTTAAAAATCGGGAGTCAAAGTTTTGGCTAAAATGTTCCTCTTTTTTTTAGCCTTGGTCCAAGTCTAAAGGGCTTAGGCCATGGGAATGAGCCGAGTAGATCATGAGGTGTTCGAACACCTCAATAAAAGCATTTCAAAAATTGGGCTATAGACAGAGGATAGCATTGAGTCGTTTCTACTTCTGAATTTATTTTGAGCTCATCCGAAGGTTCCCAAGGGTAAACGAGGTACCATTGGAAAGATAACTCGATGAAGATTAAGATAAAAATATTCCAAAATTCCTAGAAAATCACTTTATAGGTAGAATTAAATTTTGAACTTCAGCTTGTCTCAACACTGGCAGCATGCATAAGGTAAAGGCATGATGGAGTTTGAAAAATCATTTTGGATTCATCCAGAATCATTAAAATGCGAATAATACTTTTTGGAAAGGGAATTTCATGAACTTTATGGGAAAAATATTCAAGGGATTTAAAAATGTCGTTTGTGGGCTGAAACAACCCAAATAATAAACTATTTGCTGGATCCAGGGGTTCCAGACAGTGAAGATTCAAAAAATCATAGCTATCTCATCCAATATGATCTGAAGGTAAATGAGGTATCGTTGGAAAGGTAATTTGAAACCTTTAAAGGAAAAATACAATACATTTTAGATAAATCATTTTTTATTTTTAAATAATTTTTCAAATCCAGACCACTGTGCTGCAAGAACAAAATAAGGGAGATGTTCGATATTTTTGGTTTTTCATTGGGTTGAGCTCGGGCCATGGACGTTCAAATATCCATAACAGAGATAAGGGGTTGACATGGGCATCACGAGTTCATTCCACAGTCCCAAAGTAGTTTGGGATGATAGAACAACCTGTTGACCATGCCATTATGAGGGTGTTTAGCTAAAGACAAAGGATTCACATTTTTTAACTAAAAAACTTCATTCCATTTTTTGAAAACTAGCATTCTCATACTAATTCTTCCATGAATCCAGAACTGAATACTTGCTTTGCCTTTAAGGTTGGAAAGCCAACTTCATAAAAATCTTAAGCTCATGTTATTCTCTATGCGCGGGTGATAACATGTGCTTAACTTTGGGGAGGGTATTCTTTGAAATCGGGTTTTCTAGCATTCAAACAAATATCTCAACACAAACAAAGTGCCACAAACATGATATAGAAAATGGAGAACATGTATGCACAAAAAAGAATGCATGGAGATGACAGATAAATACATGAACATAATTAGGATGAACATGCTGAAAAACCATTCTTATTTCATGGAACCTATTAAGCTGCTAGGAAATGTATGGGCATAGTTATGACATGTTAAAATGCATGCTTTGCATGAGATGCATATGTGAATGTGGAAGGAACATGGCAGGGTCACATGGATAGAGGCTGTTATGGTGATGAAAATGTAAAAGGACAGCATGTAGACACTAAGAAAAACATCAAGATCCTAAACTACCACAACCAAAGCCACAAAAATGCATGGGAGTCCTAGGGTGGCCATGAAAGCATAAAAAGGGT
>JBBYHK010029022.1:0-10114 GCA_038382065.1 Adansonia grandidieri | reverse complement strand
CATGTTCCCCTCATTGAAATACATGATATTGATGCATTGGTTTCCTAAGAAAAGCTTTTCTTTCCACCATTTTCCTTAGAATCAAAGTTCATCCATCAAATGAAACAAACCTTCATTCTCATAATAATCTCATTAATTTTGCAATTGCCCATCATAAACATGTTTTCTTCATTGCGATAGATGAAATTGATGTCTTGGTCTCCCAAGTAAAGCTTTTTTTTCCACCGTTTTCAAAGAACCAAACTTTGTTCTTTAAATGAGTCAAATAATGATTCTCGTAACAATCTACACTCTTTTTGTGATTGGCCACCATAAACAAGTTCTCATCATTGGGATGCATGATATTAATACTTTGGTTTCCCAAGAAAAGCTTTTCTTTCCACCATTTTCCTTTAATTTAAAGTTCATCATTAAATGTGGCAAACATGGATACTTTTAATAATTTCTACTCGTTTTTGTGATTGGCCATAGGAACATGTTTTCCACATTGGGATACATCATATTAATGGTTTCCTTACCTAGGAAATGCTTTTCTTCCACCATTTTCCTTTGGAAGTTTATCTTTTTCAAAAAACAAATATGGGTACTCGGAATAATTTTAATTCCTTTTGTGATTGGCCACAATAAACTAGTTCTCCTCATTGAGATACACGATATTGATGGTTTTATCTCCCAAGCAAAGCATTCTCTTCCACCATTTTTCTTAAAAATAAATTCATTCTTCAAATAAGAGAAACCTTGATTCTCGTAATAATCTACACTCCTTTTGTGTTTGGCCACCTTAAACAAATGCTCTTCATTGGGGTGCATGATATAAATGTGTTGGTCTTCAGGGAAAAAGTTTACTTTCTACCATTTTTCTAAGAACCAATGTTCATCCTTTAAATGAAACCAGCAAGGATACTCATAATATTTTCCACTCTTTTTTGTGATTTGCCACCATAAACTTGTTTACCTCATTGAGATACACGATATTAATACTTTGGTTTTCCAAGCAAAGTATTTCCTTCCAGCCTCTTTCTTAGAAACAAAGTTCATCCGTTAAATAAGAAAAGCATTGATTCTTGTAATAATCTAATTCTTTTTGGGTTTTGCCACCTTAGACAAATTCTCTTGATTGGGGTAAATGATATAAATACTTTGGTTTCTTTGGAAAAGGTTTACTTTCCACCGTTTTTCTTAGAACCAAAGTTTATCCTTTAAATGAGACAAGGATACTCGCAATATTTTCCATTCTTTTTGTGATTTGCCACCATAAACATGTTCGACTCATTTGGATACACGATATTAATGCTTTGGTCTCCTAAGAAAAGCTTTTTTTTCTCTATTTTTCATAAAACCAAAGCTCATTCATCAAATGCAATAAACATTGATTCTCATAACAATCTGCAGTCTCTTTATAATTAGCCACCATAAACAAGTTATCCTCATTAGGTTACATGGTAATGATGGTTTGATTTCCAAGGAAAAGCTTTTCTTTCCACCATTTTACTTAGAATCAAAGTTCATCCCTTAAATGAGGCAAATATGGGTACTCGTAATAACTTTCATTCCTCGTAATACTAATGCTTGTCTCCCAAGCAAAGTATTTCCTTCCACCATCTTTCTTAGAAACAAAGTTCATCTGTCAAATAACAAAAACATTGATTCTTGTAATAACTACATTCTTTTTGGGTTTTGCCATCTTAAACAAATGCTCTTCATTGGGGTACATGATATAAATGCTTTGGTTTTGTGGGAAAAGGTTTTCTTTCCACTATTTTTCTTAGAAACAAAGTTCATCCTTTAAATGAGACAAGCAAGGATACTCATAATATTTTCCATTCTTTTTGTGATTTGCCACCATCAACATGTTCAACTTATTCGGATACACGATATGAATGCTTTGGTCTCCCAAGCAAAGCTTTTCTTTCTGCTATTTTTCATAGAACCAAAGCTCATTCTCAAATGTGACAAACATTTATTCTCATAACAATCTGCATTCTTTTTGTAATTGACCACTATAAACAAGTTATTTGTTTTGGGATACATGATAATAATACTTTGATTTCCAAGGAAGAGCTTTTTTTCCACCATTTTCCTTTGAATCAAAGTTTATCCTTTAAATAAGGCAAATATGGATATTCGTAATAATTTCCATTCCTTTTTGTGACTGGGCACCATAAACATGTTCTCCTCTTTGAGATACACAATATTAATGCTTTAGTCTCCCAAGCAAAGCATTTCTTTCCATAATCTTTCTTAGAAACAAGTTCATCCGTCAAATAAAAAAACCTTGATTCTCACAATAATCTGCACTCTTTTTTTGTTTGGCCACCTTTAACAAATACTCTTCATTGTGGTCCTTGATATAAATACTTTGGTTTCCTAGGAAAAGGTTTACTTTCCACTATTTTTCTTAGAACCAAAGTTTATCCTTTAAATCAGACAAGCAAGGATACTCGCAATATTTTCTGTTCTTTTTGTGATTTGCCACCATAAACATGTTGAACTCATTGTGATACATAATATTAATGCTTTGGCCTCCCAAGTAAAGCTTTTCTTTTTGCTATTTTTCATATAACCAAAGTTTGTTAGCCAAATGCGACAAACATTGATTCTTCTAATAATCTGCATTTTCTTTGTGATTGGCCACCTTAAAAAAGTTCTTCTCATTAGGATAAATGATATTAAAGCCTCAGTCTCCAAGACAAACTTTTCTTTACACCATTCTTCTTAAAATTGAAGTTCATCCTTTAAATGCGACAAACATGGATACTCATAATAATTTTCACTTGTATTGTGTTTAGCGATGATAAACACATTCACCTTATTGAGGTACATGATATTAATACTTTGATTTCCCAAAAAAAGCTTTTCTTTCCATTATTTTCCTTAGAGCCAAAGTTCATCCGTCAAATTAAACAAACATTGATTCTTGTAATAATCTATATTCATTTTGTGATTGCCAACCATAAACATGTTCTTTTCACTAGGATACACAATATTAATGATTTGATCTCCCAACTAATGCTTTTCTTTTCACCATTTTTAGAGAACCAAAGTTCATTCGGTAACTGGGATAAACATCGATTCTCATAACAATTGGCATTCTTTTTGTGATTGACCACTATAAACAAGTTCTCCTTATTTGGATACATGATATTGATACTTTGCTTTCATAGGAAAATCTTTTCTTTCCATTATTTTTCCTTAATTCAAAGTTCATCCGTTAAATATGACAAACATGGATACTCATAATAATTTTCATTCTTTTTCTAATTGGCCACCATGAACATATTCTCCTTATTGGGATACATGATATTAATGTTTCCTCTCCTAGGAAATGCTTTTCTTCCACCATTTTCCTTTCAACCAAAGTTCATCCTTTAAAAAAGACAAAAGAAGATATTCATAATAATTTTCTTTTTTTATGATTGGCTACCATAACCATATTCTCCTCATTGAGATATATGATATTAATGCTTTGGTCTATTAATCAAAGCATTTCATTATACCACTTTTCTTAGAACCAAAGTTCATCCATCAAGTGAAAGAAACATTAATTCTCGTAACAACCTACATTCTTTTTGTAATTGGCCATCATAAACAAATTATCCTCATTGGGATACATGATAATGATGCTTTGATTTCCAAGAAAAAGCTTTTCTTTCCACTATTTTCCTTAGAATCATAGTTCATCCTTTAAATGAGGCAAATATGGGTACTGTACTAACTCCATTCCTTTTTATGATTTGCCACCATAAACATGTTCATCTCATTTCGATATACGATATTAATTCCCAAGCAAAGCTTTCTTTTCCGCTATTTTTCATAAAACCAAAATTCATCCATCAAACGTGGCAAACATTGATTCTCCTAATAATCTATATTCCTTTTGTGATTGGCCACCTTAACCAACTTTTTCTCATTGGCATAAATGATATGAAAGCCTTGATCTCCCAAGAAAAGCTTATTCTTCCATCATTTTTCTTAAAACTAAAGTTCATCCTTTAAATGAGACAAACATGGATACTCGTAATAATTCTCACTTGTCTTGTGTTTAGTGATGATAAACATATTCCTCGGATTGAGGTACATGATATTGATACCTTGGTTTCCTAAGAAAAACTTTTCTTTTCTTCATTCTCCTTACAGCTAAAGTTCATCTGTCAAATTAGACAAACATTGATTCTCGTAATAATCTCTTTTCCTATTGTGATTGCCCACCATAAATATTTATCTTCACTAGGATGTACAATATTAATGCTTTGGTCTCCCAACTAATACTTTTCTTTCCACCACTTTTGTAGAACCAAAGTTTATTCATTAAATGAGACAAACATCAATTATCATAATAATCTATATTCCTTTTGTGATTCACCACTATAAACAAGTTATCCTCGTTGGGATACATGATATTGATACCTTGGTTTATTAGGAAAAGCTTTTCTTTCCCCTAATTTTCCTAAAACTAATGTTTATTCTTTAAATGACACAAACATGGTGCTTGTACTAATTTTCACTTTTTTTGTGTTTGGTGACCATGAACACGTTCCCTTCATTGAGATATATGATATTGATGATTTGGTTTCCAAGGAAAAGCTTTTCTTTCCACTATTTACTTTGAACTAAAGTTCATCCATCAAATGAAACAAACATTGATTCTTGTAATAATCTCATTAATTTTGTGATTGCCTATCATAACCATGTTTTCTTCACTGCGATAGATGATATTAAAGCTTTGGTCTCCCAAGTAAAGCTTTTCTTTCCACCGTTTTCAGAGAACCAAACTTCGTTTGTCAAATGGACAAACTGATGAGCTTATAAGAATAAAACTCAATGGAAATAAGTCTATAATGGTTCAAAATGAAAATAGAAGAAAATAAAATTTGAAATCTGAAAGTTAAAAGGATGGAAGGAATAAACCTTGATTGATTGATAAGAATTGTTGCCACAGTCAATACAAGTGTTGGATGCCACTTTTAGGGATGAGAAACCTAAAAGATAAGTCTCATAAACTTGCCACCAAGAAGACTTAGATAAGAAAAAATAATTAAAAATAATATACTATTTATTAATCAACTTTGAATGTCTCATAAACAAGCATAAGGACCCCTATTTATAGTAAAGGATTTGACTAAAGGCCTTTACAAGAAAGGAAATTGAGTCCTAAATATTTAATTAAGTTATTACTTAGTGACAAATAAAGTAAAATAGTCAATGAAATTAATTTCCTTACAAGCTAAGGAATTGAAACCTTCCTAAAAAAGCATAAAGCCTTGGGAATTAGGTAATGATCTGTACACTAAAAATTTCCTAATTTGGATGCTGCTAACTTTCTTGCTCAAAAAAACTTCTAAAATCTTTAAAGATCTTCTTTACTGAGAACATAATACACCAAGTTGACTCATTTAGCCCTTGATGTGATTGTGCCTGTTTACTCAAACTCTTCCTCCTTTGGGCCTGCTAACTTAGGCCAACCATGATGTGGCACATTATCTCTCTCTTGCTGAAAAGGATTTGCCCTCAAATCCGTATCATCTCCATTATCTAAGGTGTCTTCCAAATAGAGTGTAAGATCTCGAACATTGAATGTAGTACTCACATTGTATTCTTCTAGTAGGTCAAGCTTGTAAGTGTTATCATTTACCTTTCAAGGACCCTAAAAGGACCATCAACTAGTGGCATCAGCTTAGACTTCTTTTGATTATGGAACCTCTCTTTGCGAAGATGAATCCACATAAAATCTCTTGGTTTGAGTAGAACTTGCTTTCTTCTTTTGTTTGTTGATATTTCACAAGCTCTGTTATTCTTCTCGATTCGTTCTTTAATTTCCTTGCGCATATTCTTCACTATTTGAGCCTTCTTAGCTCCATCTATACAACACCTCTTACTAATTGGTATTTGATAAGCCTTATAAGAATATCACACAATGGAAATAGGTCCCTCATGATTCAAAACAAAATAGAAGAAAATAAAAAAAAATCTAAAATCTAGAAGTTTGAAGGATAAAAGGAATAAACCTTGATTGATTGATAAGAATCCTCGCCATAATCAATACAAGGGTTGGATGCCACTTTTAGGGATAAGAAACCTAAAAGATAAGTCTCACAAACTCACCACCAAGAAGACTTGGATAAAAGCATAAAACTGAAAATAATCAGCTACTTTATTAATTAACTCTGAATGCCTCAAAAACAAGCATAAGGTCTCCTATGTATAGTAGAGGATATGGCTAAAGGCCTTTACAAGAAAAAGAAACTGATTCCTAAATAATTAAATGAGATATTGCTTATCCATAAAGAAAGTAAAACCTTCCTAAAATAAAATAGTCAATGGAATTAATTTCCTCGCAAGCTAAGGAATTAAAACCTCCCTAAAATAAAAACTGAAAGCCTTGGAGATTAAGTAATAATCAGCACACCAAAACTTTCCTAATTTGGATGATGTTGACTTTCTTACTTTAAGAAGACTTCTAGAATCTTCAAGGATCTTCCTTACTCAGCACATGATACACCAAGTTCACTCTTTTAACCCTTGATCGTGTGATTGCGCCTGTATACTCAAACTCCTCCTCCTTTGTGATTGCTCACTTGGGCTAACCATGATGTGGTATATCATTTTTCCCTTATTGATAAGGATTTGCCCTTAAATCCACATCATCTCCATTACCCAAGGTGTCTTCCAAGTAAGGTTTAAGATCTCAAGCATTGAATGTAGTACTCACATTGTACTCTTCTAGTAGGTTAAACTTGTAAGCATTAACATTTGCCTTTTCAAGGACCATCAGCCTGTGGCATCAGCTTAGACTTCCTTTGATTAGGGAACCTCTCATTGTGAAGATGAATCCATACATGATCTCCTGGTTTAAATAGAACTTGCTTTCTCATTTTGCTTGCTAATCTTTTATAAGCTTTGGTCTTTTTCTCGATCTGTTCTCTAACTTCCTTGTGCATATTTTTCACCATTTGAGCCTTCTTAGCTCCATCTATACAACTCCTTTCACTAATTGGTATTAGTGCTAGATCAAGAGGTTTAGTTGGGTTGAAACCATAGACCACCTCAAAAGGAGAATGCTTAGTAGTGTTGTGTACACTAAGTAAGCGAACTCTACATATGCCAAGCGTTCATCCCAATTCTTTAGGTTCTTGTTCACCACTATCTTAAGCAAAGCTGAAAGTGTTCTATTCACCACCTCACTTTGCCCATTAGTTTATGGATAACAAGCTGTGCTAAATAATAACTTGGTTCTAAGCTTCTTCCATAAAGTCTTCGACATATAGATTAGAAACTTAGCATCATGATCAGAAATAATTCTCTTATGAACCCCATGTAGTCAAACTATTTCTTTGAAGAACGAATTAGCTATATGGCTGGCATTGCCAGTTCTGTGGCATGGAATAAAGAGTGACATCTTCAAAAAGCAATCTACTACTACAACCATTATCAAATCATTTCCCTATGATGTCTTAGGTAAACCTAAAACAAAATCCATGCTTATGTGTTCCTAGGGATGTTCAAGTACGAACAAAGGCATGTATAACCCTTGTGCATCTCCTTGCTCTTCACTTTTTTGCACATGACACATTTTTCTACAATTTTATGAACATCTCAATTCATTGTCGATGAATAAAGTGTGCTTTTAGTGCTTCTAATGTTTTCTTTCTCGAAAGTGTTTAGTAAGACCTCCATTATGAGCTTCATGCACCAAAAGCTCTCGAATTGAACAAAAATAATGCATAATTGGCCCAGACTTGAAGAGAAATCCTTCATGCCAAAAATAACCCTCTTTTGCTTTCTTCGTGCACTCTTTATAGATCTTTGCAAAGTATAGGCCCTCTTTATACAACTCTATTATCAAATTAAACCCCATTAATCTCGTATTAAGCATAGAGATTAATGCATACCTTCACGAAAGTGTATCTGCTACAATGTTGACATTCCTTTTCTTGTACTTAATTACATAGGGAAATGCTCCAAGAACATCTTCCACTTGGCATGTCTTCTATTCAGCTTGCTTTATCCCTCTAAATGTTTTAATGACTCATGATCTGTATGAATCACAAACTCCTTAGGTAATAAGTAATGTTGCCAAGTTTTTGATGTTCATGTTAGTGAATAAAACTCTTTATCATAGGTTAAGTAGTTAAGATAAGGACCATTCAACTTTTCACTTAAATAGGCAATGGGATGCCCATCTTGCTTAAGAACACCTCCAATCCCAATATTCAATGCATCACACTCCTCTTCAAAGGTCTTAGAGAAATCAGGTAATGCTAGTATGGGAGTCGAACTTAACTTCTCCTTAATCAAGTTAAAACTTCTTTATGCTACTTCAATGCACTTAAACTCTATTTCCTTCTTTATGCACTCAGTCAAAGGAGTTACAATGGTGCTAAAATTTTTCACAAAGCGTCTATAAAATGATGCCAAACCATGAAAACTTTAGACTTTAACAACATTAGTAGGAATTGAACACTCCTTGATAGCTTTAACCTTCTCTTCATCAACCTTCACTCCATTTTGGGAAATGACATAGCCAAGAAAAACTAGACAATCCTTGCAAAAGGTGCACTTCTTAAGGTTGGCAAATAGCTTTTCTTCTTTAAGCACTTTAAACACTTTTGTAACATACTTTATATGTTTGTTAAAGCTTTTACTATAGACAAGTATGTCATCAAAATAAACAACAACAAAATGACTAATAAACTTTTGTAAAACATGATTCATTAGCTGCATGAATGTACTAGGAGCAATAGACAAAACAAAAGGCATGGCTATCCATGCATACAACCTAAGCTTAGTCTTAAAGGTTGTTTTCCAATCATCACCTTTCTTCATTTGAATTTGATGGTATCCACTCTTGAGATCAATCTTCAAAAAGATAGAGGAGCCATGCAACTCGTCCAACATGTCATCAAGCCAAGGAATGGGATACTGGTATTTGATTGTAATCTTGTTAATAGCCTAGATATCTATGCACATACGCATTGATCTATCCTTTATGGGCAGCAAAAGAGCTGGTACCGCACATGGACTCATGGACTCTTTAACAAAGCCCTTCTCTATCAAATTTATTACATGCCGTTGGAGTTTTTTAGCTTCTTTTGGGTTGCATCGATATGCTAGTCCATTGGGCAATGTCGAACCAAGTATAAGATCAATCTGATGCTCTATGCCATGAATTAGTGGTAACTCTTTTAAGAGTTCTTTTAGGAAAACATCCAAAAATTTCTTCAAAATTTTATCTAATTTTGGATGGATAGCTCCACCTTCCCCTGAAATCTCCTTAGCTATTAACAAGCAAACAATCTCATTAGATATTAAAGCATGTTTTATCTCCCCCTTGTTGGTAAATAAGTTATCCTTCGTTACGTTGCTGATTGCCAACTGGTCTTGCATTACTTAGGAAGGATTGAGAGGTGTCAATAGCACTTGTTTACCATCCTTTGAAATAGAATAGGTGTTTGCACACCTATGATGCATAATGCCTTGATCAAACTTCTAAGGTCCTCCAAGATGCACATGATTAGCATTCATTGGTACTATATCACACGTTACTTCATCTTTGTACCTTCCTATGGTAAATGGCACTTCATTTACTCTGTAACCTTCAAGTCTCCCTCGTTGTTTAGCCATTGCAAATGACAAGGACGTGAATGCTTAGTAGTGGTGAGGTTTAATTTATTAGCCAATGTAGTAGAGGCTACATTAGTGCAACTTCCTCCATCAATGATTAAACTATATACCTTGCCATTAATGTTGCAATGGGTGTGAAACATATTCTCCCGCCATCTTGTCTTGTTCTTTAGTTGCATGGCCAGATTACGATGAATAACAAGCTATTCTCTTTCTTCAAGAGGTGCGACTTGTTCTTATTCTATTTTTACTTTCGAATCTAATTCATTTTCACTAACAACTTCTTCAACTGATTCATAAACAATCATTACCATCTTGTTAAAACATTAGAGGCTATGTGTCCCAGCCGGAGGCATTTAAAACACTTGATGTCATGGCTTCTTGTTGAAAGTTAGGAATTTGCAACTTTTTTTTTCCTTTTTCAACAATGGTCATCTTAGTAGGATCCTTCTTTTCTTCATGTTTTGTAACTGTTTTGGAGATATAAGATGAA